>JAQGBQ010000729.1:0-16962 GCA_034698485.1 Vertagopus arboreus
TTTATTTCTTTATAAAGATCACTCCAGGAAAGACCAATTAATTGAAGTCGACAGTGACTCTACAGTCTGTTGAGCAAAGAAAATCCTTTTTCATTCTACGATTTACGGTTTAGCAAATGATGAAGATACAGAAAAACAAGGTTCATTCCGTTCAATTATTTTCTGTAGTAGATAAGTAAAACACAAAAAATGTATACCTTCTATAGTGCTAGTTCTTTGCACGTTCAAATCCAAACTATTTAAAATCAGGACTGGACTACTAAAGTGAAGACTAAAATCTTAGTTCAAGAGCCCTTCCTCAGTTACTAGTCCCATTAGTACATGCTTATATTACGTAAGGACAAACAAAGAAGTAGAAGACGAGTCATGTCAAGAAGACTGCTCTTCACGATTTGTAAGAAGTTGTTGAAAAAGGGAAAGCCTTTCCTTCTTATTCTTCGTTTCTATTGTCCCGTTTCAAGCTATTTGTACTATCTCTCATTATAGGATCTTTTTACTTTAAGCCAAACTTGTAAAAAAAAGTCTCGGGATGGCAACACGTCAAAGACCTAATTCCTCATTAGAATTCAGGACGGATGAAGCAATTAGCTAAAGACGTCTCATCTCTTTTTTCTTTCCTATAGCTTCTTCTTTTGAGTTTTTTTTGTTACTACAGTTTTTAGTTTCTCCACGTCCAGTCAATGGGACAAATTTGACGTTTGATATGCTTCTAGTCTATCTGACTTTTATAGGCGTACAAAAAGGATATATTTCTTTTTAGAAGTACAGGCGATTGCAAAATCAAACCGGGTCAATATCCAGTATCAGCCTTCATTGTCGAGTATTTCAAAATGAAAGTATTTCGATTTAACTCACCTGGCAATTCAATAACAGTTTTGTTTTCAAGAAAATAAAAAAGTAGTAAGACGTAAGATAATGTGTATGAAACAATCAGACCTTGGTAAAGTAATTTATTCAAATCATATCAATACGATTGCAAATTAGCCTCCATCGGCCTACTTGAATTAATTCCATACCTCCCACGTCAAGCCAACAAGACAAAGTTACAACTGACGTAGTAAAATACAACCAGATGGTAATTACAAACCACTACCTAACTATAACTATTTACTACTACTGCCACACCCAAGACGATCTTAAGTTAAGATCTTATAGTTTCCTAGTACAGTTTAGTAAGAATTAATTCTCCATAGTACGGTGTAGTCTTGCCGTCTTGATATGCAAATTCCTCAAGGCTCAAGTATGAAATTCGTTCTCATTGAATAGAAAAGATGTATAAAAATTTTTTTAGCTAGAGTCTTGCTTAAATCTCTTCAAGCCTTACTTGATGGGTACGTATTAAGTATAAAGGAATGACGGTTTGAAGTGGAAGGAGTCGGCGGAGTGTCATTTTAAGTAAATGGATAAGAGCTCATTCAGATGAAATGTCCTTAACAGCTCTTGAGTGAAAGGCCCAATAGTTGATCCTATTCAACTATTCTACCAAGTCCTTACAATTCTTATACATTACAAAAGATCCAACAGACAGGGAAAAGTTTCAATGTTTTCCATCCGTCGAAAACCCCTGTAGAAACAAAGGTAGAACTGGTACTTTGTTCATCTTCAAATTATTTCTTATGAAACGAAGCATTTCAACTTGTTATCTTCTGACCAAAATTAAAAATTCGATTCGCTAAAAACTATGCATTTAATTTTTAAATAACTTGATAGCCAGAAATTTTTTAGAAACACAAAAGAAAATGTTAAATTCCACATATTCCTGCTTAACATTTATAATATTTCAATGCTAAACCAAACAACTGAAGAGGGTTCCTTGTTGCTGTTCAATAGAAACCTTGGTTCTGTCAAATTCGCTTTCTAAACTTATTTTCTCTTGTCCTATTCACCCGTGTAACTATATACACAATGTACTTAAGTCATTTGAAATACATAGAACGTAGGAACAGTCATCAGTAAGTAGGGGAAAGCAATGCCTTCAGGACTAGGCTCCATCGCAGTCAGTCCTGTAGAACAAATTAGACAAAGGATTTTAAGAACACGGGAACTGATGTTTATTATATCTTCGCATTGTACCAATACGTACATGAGTCAAATCTTTTATGTCTTGAGTTATAAACACACTATAACGATAACGAATAGAATTAAATGAGATTTTAAAATCTAGAAATTGACGAGTCTTTAAAAACAAGTATATGTGCTTAAAGGTAGCTTCTCTGCATAAACATAAGGACACAGTTAAAGATGATTCAGATGACAGTCGAATTGTTTTAAAGAAGCAAACAATCCTACTCAACTATTCACTTAAAGTCAGAAGGCTAATTTCCATATGAAGTCTCAAAGTATCATAAAACGTACTATAATAAATCCATACACATGAACTTCAATAGACTATAATAATATTGGAAGCTGTCATCTCGTCCTTTTACGTAATCATCGTTTTATTGAGCATTGAACATTTAAAATCACTCACTCTTAATTCTCCTATGTATACTCATATACATCTATCTCCAATTTGTAGCCAATTATATTGTAAACCTACTTCTAAACCTCTAATCAACTCTCCCGTCTGCAATCAATACTCAATATGCATCGTCATAAGTTTTACGAAGAATTGGAAGGCGTTTAATGCTTCTGAAAAGTCTACTGGGACATTGGCTTCCAACTCTGCTGTCCTAATTTATTACTTCCGTTAATTTCTGTCATCCTACATCTATTCTTAGAACGTGTAAACATGTACGTATAGTTCTATTCAAAGGCTAGTGTGCGAAA
This sequence comes from Vertagopus arboreus, assembly GCA_034698485.1. NCBI lineage: Eukaryota > Metazoa > Arthropoda > Collembola > Entomobryomorpha > Isotomidae > Vertagopus > Vertagopus arboreus. The sequence continues at coordinate 2,770 of JAQGBQ010000729.1, forward strand.
GTGGCACATTCACAAATTCTACGTATTTTGAAAATAGCTAATATAAATGTTATTGACCAATTCATTACCTACTGACTTTTGACTTGGCTGTAGACCTTTTCTACGCCGTTTCACTTTTTGTGTCCTATATAAATAAATCAATAGGATTTGAAATATTCTCAAATCTAACTACCGGTGTCCTTGGTAAATGCTATATCTTAGTCTCAAAACAATCATAATTTGACTTCTGTTGTGGATATTTCAAACAGTTGGTATGTGTTTTGGTTTCCCGTTCTGGCAGTTCCTGGAAGTATATTTACAAACAAGGTCTTTGATTCCTTCAGAAACGTCCCAGCTTGAGGCTGGATGAGAACAAAAGCCTGTAAGTTTTTTGAAGCAATTGAAGAAATTGAACATGATGATGACAAAAGTTGAAATGGTTTGAGCTCAGTCAGCCTCTTTTTAAGTTTGATGTCAGTTCCAGTTTTCAAGCGGTAGCATTACTAGCGGATATCCTTATAGGGCATCATGATTCCAGGGAAGAGAAGTGCAGTCGAAGAAAGTCTTTAAAGGTATCTCTTGATAGAGAGCCTCTCGGGTGTGCACGGCCGGCTTGGTTTTCTTTGAAGATGACTTTCTACTTGGTTTGGTGAAGAGAGTGGCTGAAGGAAAGTCCTTTCTTCTTTCGACTTCCAGGCCAGGAAATTATATTCCCGTCAAAATGTTTGTTTGTTCCCCACAAATATTTCCCAATGCATTCCCAAAATACTTTGTTATGATCTTTTACACCTACGACATGTTATCTATAAAGTGTATGCTACAGAGACACAGGAAAAGTCGCATATGCCTCCCAATTCCCAAACTTTGGTCCGTTTCTAATACATATATAATAATAGGAAGCAAATATATATTTGAGCTTTCTCAACAATGAGCAACCGAGTTTTCTCATACGTTTTCTTGTACAATATACAAGTTGTTAGAAAAAGTGGAATGTTGAATGGAACTACTAATGTTTGTCAGCTAATGAAAGAAGGTATGTTTTAGAAGAGAACCATTTGGTAAAATGTTGTCACATTTATCTGAGGAATTGAGCCGTCAAGGATGAAATTGTAGACAAAGAAAGGAAACGCTATGCTTCCCCTGTCAGTCACAGTCTTGAGCCGACTACTTTTCAACAAAATTTCTTCTACTACAAGAAGGTCTTTATAGACTTACAGTATTATTATTACACAGTCCTGGAGTTCTAGAGTTCTGCTGGTCGTAGTACAATTATTGCCAAAAATAGCAAGCAGACCACCACCAACCGGAATTGCCTTTTCTAAGGCTAGAGTTTCTAAGTTATGCTCAATGTAATGAAAATAGAGAGTTTTTCTCCAGTCATTTTCTATTACATCGTCAAATCGTCACCACAACCACAGACTATAATCATAAACCTACGGTTTTATAGAATCTATTAAATGGATTAAGTGAGGCATGTAAATGTTACTATTGTTATTTATATGATGGAAGGTTGACGGATTTTTTCCCAACTTACGAACGAGATGAAGAGCGACCTTAGGAGGCATGACGAAAACCCCCACGAGCCAATCTGCAACGGCGAGGGACATAACGAAGCAATTGGTTACGGTCCTCAGCCTTCTTGTCGTTAGAACTGCAGCAATCACAAGGGTGTTTCCGGCCTGCAATCCACAAAATATAAAAAGTCAAGTATCAAGCAAATGAAGATCAAATCAAATTATACCCCGAACAAGAAATATTATTAGTTAAGAGGTCTTATGTAATGAAATGGAAATATGTACAACAATGATCAGAATCAATCTAATCAAGCCTATAGTAAGGTCATAATATTTACTATTTAAATCGTTATGAGCCCGAAACTCTTAATGTTTTAACATTAATAACGGCTTTATGCCTTTTCTGAATAAATCCTCAGCGATCGGAAGTAATTTACCACTTCTGAGACTTTTTGAGCATGAAAAAGTTTGCTCATTGCTTAGACTGGATGCCAAGGGGTGTTTTACTTTTATTTAAACCTCTTCAAACTTGCTACTTACGTAATAAAAAAGAGTCCATTGATTAATGTTTTAAATTTTTTAAACTGGATGTAGAGAGGATAAACGTTACTGAGAAAGAAGGAACCATTGGTTTGAGTCTGTCTGAGCCCTCAATTTATTTCTGTTATGTATTTTTTATTCAGGTAAAATAACATATGGGCTTACTGAAGTAAAAGTATAATAATTTCTTGGAATAATCATTAAAACGGCTTTTAATCTCTCTTGTAATGACAAAATTAACGATGATTTTATAGTGTGTTGAATAAACTACGAGTATAGACAGCCGATATACTGAGATTAAAAATGCGGACTTGCTCTAATCAGTTAAACAGAATTCCTTTGATATCCTCTGAAATTCTATTATCGTTTGTTGAGGCAATTTATATTGTATTTTGCAAAGTTGTTGAGGTACTTGTAGTACTGGCTTACGGATTTTCATTAATTTCTGACATTCATTCTTTTCTAGTTATTTGTTTGGAAGGATTTAGCCTTGGCTTAATATCTCTATCTGCTTTTGCAGCAACAATATGTTTTGATGAACGATTTCTAGCTTTGTTTAGAAACAAGAACGGTCACTCTAGTAGAGCTCTAAAATATAAAAAAAACTTTGATGTGGTTTTCTCGTGGATTCAATAACATTTATTTCTATTTAAGGCATTGCCAGGAATTTTGTTTGATTATTCATTAAACATACGTATCTTGTTCTATTAAACATAGCTTTGAATACTCTGACAACTTCATACGTATTTTTCTACATTGTAAGTACAAATACTTTACCGACTTATTGAATAAAATTCAATTAGAAACGCATCTTGAATTATAATTTGAAATTTTGAACTAAATGTTTTTTTATAAAGAAGGAAAATCATAGATTTTAAAGGGAAATGATTGTGACTTAAACATTTCTAAGTATGCGAGTAAACAATTTGAAATCTTCCTTTGAAGTACTTGTATATGAGATTAGGAAACCTGCCATGTTGGCCTTGCATCTATTTCCTAAAGCCTTAAGATCTATTCCTTTAATTTGACTTGTTTTAGGAATAGAAATGTACCAACAATTTCTTTACATGTTGTCTTTGTATAAATTAGTACTGCAACGTTGAACTGCCTATTTGCTACAATCCACAAAACAAACAGTAAATAAATAGAACCTGTTACAACAAAAACAACAAGATTTGAACAACAAGAACATTGAAAATTGCAATTGAACTGCAACCAACCCAAATAGTTCCTAACGTTTCCTACTTCCTAACCTTATTGGTTGCTTGTGGGGTAAACCAACCGGAAATGTAATAATATGGCTTCAGGATATGTAATAAAATGCAGATTCTATAATCTAGGTTCTAAAGGATTAAAGAAACGTTCTGTAGAAATCAAGAGGGATTAAATCCCAAGTCCATAGTGTTAGAATAAGCTGCAGACTTTGAGCCCAATTCGGTATCGAGAGTCAGGGATTTCGACTTCTAATACTGGCTAATAACATTAACAAAACGGGTAGTGAATTTCCATTACCCACTTAAAAGATTATACCTTTATTGTCCATTTCGGTCATGTGGACATGGACCTTTCTTTAACGTACGGTTTAGCTTGGTTTTGTCGGTGCTTGGACTTTCAGATTTAGAATTACGACTACAAAGGACTGCCATTTGGCAAAGGAACTCTCTAACCTTTACCGTCCAAAGCCTTAAGTCTGGCCTAATTTAACGTATTATTGTGCTGTAAAGGGACTACAAATTCTAACTGAGAAGGGAACCTTTTCAATTGTCACTTAATTTTGTTAATCCTTAGTACCAATTTGGACTATGTATTTCATACAAATAGAAATACATAAATGATTTGAAAGTGTTTTCTCCATAAAAAAAACCGAGTGTGACAATTCTACTGGTTCTCTTTTAAAAGTCCAATGTACTCCACACTCTTGACAAGACCGTTTCTAAGAATAAAGAAATTTATAGCCAATTCAACCCCATCCTAGATAGCCGTGTAATATAAAGAGGTTGCTCTTATTTTTTTCCTATTTTTTTTTTTACAAAAAGACCTCGTAACTTTTGCAGTTAAGTCAATTAACTTACCACAGTGCCAGCAATAATGGCACAAAATAGGGAGACGAGTGCAACGTCTCCCCATCCCAAGGTTTCATTCCATCCACCCCCAGTGGCCAGTCCGGTGATGTTTGAGTTGTTGAAATAATTTTCTTGAATATCATCATTCCAAGTAGTGTTAAAGAGGTTAGGAGGATCATCATAATATCCATTTGTGGAATAGCTAAATGGCAGCGGATCGTTTATAATATGGTTAAGGGCTTGGAGAGGGCCGTCTTTTAAGGATCTTAACATTTGTTCCTTTGGACCTTCAACTCCGAGTGACATCCCGGTTTGAGGGAAATGTCCCGGCTGATTGGAACTAAGTGTCATATCTCGGTCTTCCACCGATAGCACAAGTATTTTACCATGATTTTATAGTTTCTTCAATTTTGTAGCTTATTTTCAAGAAGATTTATGGTTTTTATAGTCATACAACTAAAAATGTTCCAATCGATTTCTCTTCTCAGGTCAAACTTTCTCTTGACTACAGGTTATCGTATTAGGCTAGGTTAGTGTAGGTTGTTATTCCAGTAAGCTCCGGTTAATCAGTGTCATTCATATTTCAACTTTCAACTTAAAGCCTGAGAATCAGACAGAGAAATCTCAGAATGCAAACTTTTTCGTCCCAGAAAGTTTATTGATATTTGAATATTTTTTTTGAATCCTATTCACGATCAACACATCAACATCACAATCCCATAATATCACTAACCTAGATAAGCAAGACTCGAGACTACGTCAGTTGTCTACTTGTCTAGTCACATTTTATCCTTTGCTGTAGTCGGAATAAACAGATGGTGTGTTGAAATGGATCATAGATATACGTCTAAATTATGGATTATGGATGTTATTTTGACGTGCTGAGTTGTCGGGAAAAAATTATTCTGCTTACAAGTTTCTTCAGAGAAATAGAAAGCAAAGGTACGAATCAAAACATCAACAACCAAAGGACTAGGTCTATGTACTTTCTATAGCTTTCTGCACGTATGGATTACTACTGCACTGTAGATTGTATAGTTGTAGAAGATATGATTATTCCATCCTGTTGTATGTGTTTATGTTTTTTGTGTGCAACGGTGGACAATAATCCTGCTGGGATTTTGACTGACAGTTCAAATATTGTTCGTGATGTGGTTTCCTTCGTTGGGTGAGAAGGCGAGAAATTGGTCCATTGGATTTTGATGTTCGGTAGTTGATGGGTGGTGACACTATCAATCTACTACCTTACCTATATTACTTTCTCTCTACTTTCTCTTTATACTTTTAGAATCCTTTTTCTATTGTTATTATCTTTGACTCTTCTGCAACACTAACACTTCCTTGCTAACACTGATCCGCTCTCTTTCTTTCTTCAATCTTGATTCGTATTTAACGCAGCTTTTTTCCAGGTGCCTTGAGCAAGGAGGGGGAAAATAGACGAGGAAACAGTTGTAAAGATAGAAGATAAGATTATAACATCTTTCCTTGTAGCTCAATTAAGCTATAGAATGGGACAGACTTTATATTTGATACTTGATACGTTGATTCTTTGGGCTGATCTTGATTAGGATAGTCTTCTTTAGGCTTGTTGCCTCCAACTCTTTTGGTTCTAGAATCTGCTGGAAGAAACTTGTCACCGTTTCGAAGTTGGAAGTTGGGACATGTGGAAGACCACAGCACTCAGAACCAAAAAGTGGAAAGGGAAACGCTAGACACAATAGTGTTCAAACTTGGGATTATGTTACTCCAATAGCTGGGGAACAAGTAATACATATAATTGAAAGCCAGTGACCATACACAAAGCTAACAATTGTACAGTCTGGTGAGCCCTGTCTCATATGGAAACAATCTAGAAATACGAGGCTTTTGTATGTCCAGTCTGGATTTCTAGCGTCGAGATTCAAGACTTTGTAGTCAGGACTGTGGAGCAAAGAAAATCTATTGCTTCTGGTTTATTACAACTTGAAGAATCCAACTGGTCATATATACACCGGTGACCGGGGAAGAATCATGTCCTTGTCGTTGTCCTGAATCTCCCAAAGCGGGTAATAAATTTTTATCAAGTGCATCGCTCTCTCGTTCTGTACAGCAAAGAGCTAGACAAACACCCAGATTCTGGATTAAGGGGATTGAAAGGAAGAGGAAATGGATAAATAAAATAGGGCTTAATTGAAGATTGCTATCTATAACTGCTTAAGTGTTTCTTTATAGTTCCCTTTGTTTATATACTTCTTGACTTGATGGTTAGAGTTCTTTGTCTCCTGAGAGAAATTAAATATTATTATTTCACTAGTTTGCAGTCAAATCTGAAATTTATATTTATTCTGGAGAATCTGGAGTCTCTTAAGATTCGAAATAGCTTCTTAAAGTCGGACCACTTTGTTAAGTATAACTTGCTCCGTATAATTAGTAGAGGACAATTCAATTACAGATGCCTTTTCAGCTAATGATATTAAGTTATTGTCACTTTATTCTCTTGTCACCCTGTTGGCTTCTTGTTTTTTATATTCATCTTCATAATATTTTTTATATTCTTTGTTGTTTTCAGGCAATGTACATATATATGTAATACTTCACAAGAGTACTTTCACCATAAAATGTCTACAGGTTTTATTAGTTTGTCTGGTTTTAATTTTACTGTTGTTTTGCAAGTACAAACCCACCACAGCGTCACAATCAAAACAACTAGTAGTAATTCCAACTTTCGAAAACAACAGATGTGTCGGAGCAAAAACAAATTAATGTACTCCAAGTCCTCGATAAGTCATGTTACTATTCTGCTCTTCTACGCATTCAACTTTAACTATTTCCAATAAATGTCCAAAAGGATTTAGTTAGACACAGAAAATCTTTAAATCGGTCGTGGATACCTCAAGGTTTACAGAAGTGTACCAATGAATTTCGTATACATTCAACCACAGATTATTAAATTGTTTTAGGCTTTGTTCTTGGTAATGCAGCTCTAGGAGTGGGCTGATTATATAGTATTGTTGTTGTTGTTGTGGCTTTCAGTCTCAAAACAACTAAAGAGTTTTAGAGTTTGACCTTCAGTAGATTTTAAAAATCGGGTTTTTTTATTCAGCTGAGAATTTTACAAATAGTCTCAAATTATCGTCTTGTGAAAGCACTTGTAAATATATCTTCAACTGTTAAGTGTTTTCTTCTAGTAGTTCTTCTTGGGTACCTGAAATATGAATAAAAAACAGATTTAGCTTAAATTTACTTGATGGTGGAAGACAATAATATTAATAATTAAAACAACTTTGTACTTTGTGTATATTAAAGGCAAAAGCGTTCTATTATATTCTATATTTATGTATAGATACTGCGTTGGAGGAACTGTACAATAATAAATGGAAATGTTAATCTGAATCCCAGCACCAGAAGATCTTTCTCAGTCCGGGATTTACTTAATAAATTGTCGGCTTAAGCTTGCCAACTTGCCCGGACTACAATTACTGTTGTTTTAGAATGGGATTATAAACTCCATGAACGAAATTTGGATTTAAAATTCGTGTTGCAATAATATCGTATGTTCATTTTCATATCTATGTTACAAGAAAATCTATAAGCATAAAGTTCAATACATTATTATGAGTTTTAATCGTGATGTGGAATTAATTTAGAATTGTTACTGCATATGGAGTACAAAAATTATTATTAGTATTACATATAGAAAATATTTAAATAAATGGCATATATTTAAAGCATTTAATTTTAAGCAGTTTATTGTTGTTAAACATCTGCTCTGGAAACTGCGAATCTGGGTTGTGGATCACATTCAAAACTTACATGTAAGTAAATATCACGTTTACCACGCTGGTTAAGCAATAGTTTCTAATCGTTACATAACGTCCTCGTTGCTTCCTACCGCAATTAATTATCATGAAGAGGTAGGACATGGGAGAATACACACGTCTAAATATTAATAATAGCATGTTTATAATTTCCTAGCAGTTGATAATACTTAAGATCTTAATGTGCTTGGTTGTGGTGGTACACTTGCTTGCTTACTCTTATATATTTATTTATTATGAACGTAGTCAAAGAGTTTAATTAAAAGTAGCGTTTTAATATTAAACGCAATATGTGTGTATGTATGTTTTTAGTAAACACGACGTAGTTCAAAATTGTAGAGGTAGAAATTTAACATTACTTGGAACCTGGCCAAATGTATGTACACGGGAATTTGCTTTCTCTAGGGAATGTAGAATTATTGTTTAAGGCTCCATAAAATTCCTATTAATTTGTAGAGCAAAAGTGATATATTCATTTTAAATGTTGTTGTTGATGTATGAAATTGCATCTAGTACTTTTCTAGTAGGTAGTAGATTGATTTACACTTAAATCAACAAATCAAAATTACATACCTCAGAAGGAAAAACGTGTTCTTGGTTTATTTATATCTGGATTTACTCGTGTGGTTATCAATGTGTGGGATTTTGTCTGAGTAAGTACTAAGTGGTATTAATGCATTATTAGAACATAAAACTCTTTAAGTAACAAGCAGCTATATAAGTACTATAAGAGACAAAAATGTAGACCACAGGTTTGCATTTGATTAATATTATTGTCATCATTATAATGTAAGCCCTTTATTATATCGAGATTCAACTGTATGAGCATGGCTCTATAAAACAATATTATATGCAACGAGATGCGCCACATGTAACGTGCTCTATCAATTGATATGTAATTCGAAACAACAGAATTGCGGATTGCTTTCTATTGGTTTAGTAAGTAGGTTGGCCTTTTGGCATTTGGGCTCTTGAACTACTTGAATTCTAAATAGCATTAACCATTAACATGCCCTTGGTTCTCTAACTCTTCAGTTTCTCAAACTAGAAAAGCAAAATATAAATATTATTTTGCATACCGAATTTCAATCTGTAGTTTCTGGCTATAATTGGAGAACAGAGCGAGGAAACTTCACTTCCGATATTCATAAACATGCTATGTTGGACAATGTGCATTTTATGTTATGACATTCACGAACTTTGTTCTGGTTTTCTGAACTGATTTCATGATAGTAATAAAAGGCTGCCAAATCAGGTGACAGTATGAACTTGCCCTTGCTTGCAACTTTTAAACGAGCCGTTTTGAAAATCAATCCGCTTCCCTTTAAGATGGCAAAATATCCAAAAAAATCGGCGTTTAAAATTGAGAGCGGATCAAAGATTAACACAAACGATTGTTTCAAACTCAGACCAATACTTCAGATAAAAACTACTAGGGCAAAAATTGTAAAAAACACATTTCTGAAACACATCTAGAAAAACAGTGCATCATCAAAAAACTACCGGGCACGATTATGACACGATTTCCAATTTCATAATACCCTGTTTACAGTTGGAATAAAAAAAAATATAAACCGTAATAGTGTTACTTATGTCGGAGTTTGGATCTGCTACTGCATTAATTCATGAGACTATATAATATTATTTACGTTGAATAAAAAACCCATCACGTCAAAAGAAATGGAACAAACTTTAAGAAAAACGTATGGTTCAAGCTTCAAAGATCCTTCAAAAATCAAAATCACGGTCATATTTATAAATTATGAATGATCGTCTTCCAAATCTTGACGGTATTTCAAAGTATTTGATTTTTTAAGGCTGAAGGTGGTGGATGGAGCTGCCGTGAGAATACATAATGAGATTATGTCAGTCAGCCAGTCACTCGTCGACTTTCTAACATTTTGATAAGCCGTAAGTCAACATTAGAGTCAATCCTTGTTAATGTTTATTCTAGAGTTCTTTTTAATTTTTTAAAGCAGCTCTGAAGAACATATTTAGTGTGTAGCTTTAATTATTAAACAATTCACATGTACTTTTCTACTTTGTTTGTGGGACCTTGGTATATACAAAAGTCCCGAAATATGCAAGCGTTGTTCCTTGAACAGTGTATATTTCAACATTTCATTGTTCAAATAAAGTTCATTTAATAACATACCCTGGTCCTGGAAATAACAAATATTTGTCCATACTTAACGAGCAAAATGGTACACAAGGTGCATTTTTTAATATGTAGGTGACAATAATGAGACAACAGGATGAGGCGAGAAGAAATAATGAAGAACATTAAAAGATTTTAAAACCTGCCACGTGTTAAACTTGTTAACTTTAAATGATCTTAACCTTCGTTCGAAGCAGGTGTGCGTGTGTATGTATTTCATCGATCTAGCTCAATTAACTCTTTTTTACATGGAGTTTCTCTACTTCAGAAATAAACATACGATCTAGGTTCGTTTAGTAAGGTTGGAATACACGGGTAGAATTTAACGTGTTTAACGGAATTTATAAATTAAAAGCCAGCAGCAAAATCACTCGTGTTCAGTTGCCCCGTTACCCACATACAAATACATACCTGTGTGCATGATACGTTTTCTAAGTTCATGTTGACACATATCGTATAACATTTAATGAAAGTGGCATGGTCAGGATTCATGAATAATTACTCGACCTATTTCAGCCTTCCATTGCAATTAAGCCAAAGAAATAATTATCTACACACAACAACACACTCATCTAAATTTGAACAGAAATTCTAGATTGGACTTTAAATTACCTTCATTTAAAAGGAATAAAATCTCTCTTCTCTCTCTACGCAACAAAGCCTGTATACCAACTCCTGGAATTCATTATTGCAAAGCAAAGACTTATATATGTAGCTTAGGCTGGTTCTCATAATCATATAAACTTCAATCTTACTTATTCTTCTTACAATGGAACGTTTTCAGATTGTAGAACTGTGCAAATTTCGATCCTGTAGCACAAAAAATATGTTTTAACGTAAAAATGTCAAACTATGAGACTTAGTTAACCGAATTTAAACGAACAGTAAAAGTCTCTGCTATCTGACAATTAGTGCTGAACTACAATTGAGCTTGTACAACTAGGAACAACTGAAAATTATCCACTGTAGATAGATTTTTTTGTATGCCTATGTCTCAAGTGCAGTGTGCAGTTAAAAGCAAAATTTAAAGCTTTAAGAATAACCAAATAATAATGCTAAGTCTAAATTGATGAAATACTTCATTACCAATAAGGAACTTTATCTATAGACTAATTGAAGTTAGAAATAAACATTAATTTAGGTTCTCATGTTACACTTCCGTTACTAAACTAAATATATAGCCATTCATATGCAATCAAAACTTTCCAAATTATCCCGTATACTTTTAAGCTGCTTATTAGTCTAAATTAATAATATGAGCGTTAGTTTAATGATAAACAAGAACATATGGTCTTTTTTGTTATAGCTCCGAAGTAATTTTCATACATGAGATTACCTGAACAAATTTAAGGACAAAATACATGTACGGATGATTAGAGTAGGTATAATTGCATCAGGGACAGAGAGGATATTAGTCCCTATGGATTTTGATCCTTCCAAGCCAACTCAATTTTGTCACCTTAAATAGTTTATCATGTCATCATTATGCGTTGTTTTATTACATGTTGTAGGCACGTTGTTCCTAAAAATTGCAATTTTTACTTTAAAAAAATAAAAATTTATATTCACCCATTACCATAAAATGCTAGGAAGGTTTAAGTCCTTGTCTATCTATGAAATATAAATAGCACAAAGTAGAATTAGGTTAGGGTGTTTCCTTTAAACATCTTTTGTTTTTACGTCATGCAGTTTACCGACCCATCCACCAAAAGAAACATGACCTTTCTAGTTTCCGGAAAACATAAGCAAATTTATCATGTGACTTGATGATTCATATCTTAATATTCTTAAAACCAATTGGTTCAAGTAGTGCTCGGACCATTTCACTTTGTGTCAAAATTTTCCGTTTCATTTCACTTCAGTGACTGAAGTTCAGTCGTGAAATTTTTCTTGTTTCATTTCATTTTAAATTCTAAAATGAAATGATTTTGGCCCGACACCAAATGAAACAAGATGAAATATTATTTTTTTTAAACATTTCAGCAATGAAATGGTCCGAGCACTAGATTTAAGTTATTTAGTAGACTACTTGTCCTTGAGGTTAGAAATTATTATTATGTATGTAAATGCAATGAAAAGAAAGAATTGCAACTCAACACGCAAATTTTTTCGAGAAATACAATTTCGTGTCCAATTTCACAAAAACAACGCGGCGAACGTCATAAATTCTATTTCTTTTGTGTGTATAAAACATTCTTAAAATGCATCCAATCTAACATATAAAGAACAGCTAAACACGAACTGAAAAAGAGCTCAAAACAAATTTACTTTCAATGGAAATGCTGATTAGAATTAAGTTACCAGATATCCAGTAAATCCAACTTTGACTGACTGACTTGTTGGCTATTCTCAAGTACCTAATTTCAATTCTCATGAGACAATAATTTCCAAATTGGTATTTACGGGAGATTTCCTTTCCTAATTCAGCCTTTCCTCAACTGCCAGACTCAGTCAATCTTCCACCGGTCAATATTATAATTGAATAACGCATCAAATTATTGTCTCCAATCTCTAAAACCATCTCGTCTTACGACTCAACTCTATAAATAAATTTTGGAGATATGAAGAAATTGCACGCAGAACATCTTTTTTATTCTGTCTAGATTCTAAATGCACCCCAAGGTTTAGGTACAATTTTGAGAGAATGTTTGAATTTTTCAAGCTTAAGAAAATCATAAAAATTCTCAGTTCTAAATTTTTGTTAAATTTTGCTTTATAATTGTCTCACATTCATGAATTCTTGTTCCAAATCTCTAGTTAAACGATTGCTTTGTAAATTACAGCAAACGATTTATTATTTAGTTAAAGGGTGTTGACTTTTACAATTTCTTCAATTATATATCTACATGGTTTTTCTTTTTGCGTTATATGTATGTATTTTTAAAATCAAAATTGATTTTAAAAGCTGTCTAAATTACATTTTCATACGAGTATATTCTGAATCTAAAATAATAATCTCTTTATAAGCCTAAAGGCCCAAAACTCAAAGCCACTTATCAAAGTCATAAGATCTGCAACTTTTGTTAGTTATTACATATAAACTAGTTTGTAAAAGTTTCAAATCTTTACCAATTTTCCTGCAAGTTATATACGTATCTACCTAATTCTCGCGTTGCACATATCAAACTCTTCTAAAAAAAATTCTATCTGTATTAAAACTATTGTTTGAGTGATTTTAAGAACGACATTGGCTAAATTGAAATAGGGCTTATTATCGAAAAATGAAAGTAACTAAATGGGATTTTCTACCAAAAAAATATTTCTAAATAGGGCTTAATTTTTTGCAAAGTGTTATCGACTCTTAAAAGTTTGAAGTAGGAACTAATATAACCTATAGCTAGGATATACTCGTATAGTTTCTGAAGATCCTATTATAGAAAATATCACATACGATATGAACAAGTAGGAACTTCAACTTTTTTGTACCAGGAATTTTTTTTAAACAAAATTTAACTTGCAATTGTGTTTAACACATAAATGATTAAATATGGCATTTTCTCTCTATATATTTATGTGTTTCATACTCCTCTTCAGTACTAAGCAAATCAGCATGCATATCTCAAATGATTCCTTATTCCGTGTCGTCCAACTAGAGCAGCCCACGAGAAATTTTATTATTAGACTGTCAGCCCTTTGTCTTCAGATTCAGAAATCTCATGAATAATAAATGTCTGCGAAAAGTACATAATTTAGTATGCGAATTTCGAAGGTGTGACACGTCGTCGGTCCCACCAACCGATCCCCGCTGATTTACTTTTCTAGGGGATTGCAATTCTAAATGAAGTTATGCTATGCATTAATATTATTATGCAAGTGTGCAATTGCATTTGCACGACTGTCAACATTAACATAATAGTTAAGTCACCAGCAGTTGAAAGTAGTTGTGGTCGATTCACAGGGTTTCACAAATATACACTGCGGGTTATTAAACAAGAAAAACCACAGAGCAAAGCTTGAGATTTGAAATTAAACCTTGTTCTAGAAACCTTGTCTGATTCTAGTGGACTTGTAATATGCATTTTATAATTGCAACGGTCGTGTGGGCATGGGTGTTATAGGCTGATGGTCGATTGGATTTCCATAAGTTTATTCATTTTATGGAGAAATTGTCCTCGAAAAGCTATTTATTATTTAAGTCTTGG
>JAQGBQ010000730.1:0-16949 GCA_034698485.1 Vertagopus arboreus
TTAATTAAAATTATTACAACCTTATGCTATTTAAAAAAAAGAAAGATAAACATACCTCTTTCAGTCTTTGTTCTTTTGCATTGCGACAGAATAAACCCATGAAATTGTCAAACACATTGGCATAACGTGTTGAATCATAAATAGGAAATTATCCTGCATAAAGCACGGATATGGAAATTGTTGCAAAAAGGTTCCAGGTTCGTTTACATCTCTTCCTGCATACAAATCTATCATAGATCGCTCTAAAATATCCTGATAACGTTTTTAAAAAATTTGAATAACAAATTCAGCTTTGTTGAAAACATAATATTTGTATTAGTTTCAAACACACCTGAATCCAAGTAAATCCAAAGCGATAGTAATTGTCAATGGACCCTCCTGGACCAGGAAACCAAAATCGACTCCGAACGCGATCCGTTTCTCGGGTGAAACTAGCATTTTGTCGTATCTTATAAATCATATGGTTTGGAAGTGACCCGTCATCATTCATATGAAAAACAACTCCTGCAAGCACAGTGACATTGTCAAAATAAGCCTTGGTCTTGAAATATCTCAACATGTCATCTTCAGTTCGAAAGCCTTCGTAAATGTTGAATTTGAGCCCTTCCATTAATCGGCTCCAACTGCATGCTGCCAAGGATATGACGTCTAGCTCGAAGACAAAGGCGTTCTGGGGAAGATTTTTATTTTTTTAAAATAATCAAAATCCGTATAATTTCATAACTTTATTTAAAATGTACCTCATCGGTAATATCTGGTTCTGAGAGAAACTCTTTGACAATCGGTTCTTGCAAAAGTACTGCTCCGATAAGAGATTCTGAAATATCTTTTTGCATGTTTCTTAACGTTTTCAAGTTATATCTCGTCTGATTTTGTCGCAAGAAATCCTTTATTTCTTCTCCGACGCTTTGTAATTTTGAAACATATTGGTTGACTTGATCAAACAGGACGAATGATTGATTTGACTAGATATCAAAATGTGAAGCTATGAATCATAACAAGATATGTACTTGTTAAAAATAAAAGATTTCAATTGATCGCTTACTTTCTCTATTATACTATCTGCTGCAGTTCCAGTGGGGACATATAATATTTTAGGGTTGTTATACAACACATGTACTAGGAGGTTGATTTTATCCATTTGAAATGTAGATAGATCCAAATCGTTTAGTGTCTGAAGTTGACCTATTTGATCTAATATGATACAAAACGGTAACTTAAATCCGACTCTCTTTGATTTTTAAGTTTTTATGCATAAAGTTAATTACGGACCTTTGAACTTTAATTCCCTACCGCAAAGAGTCTTGTGCATTGATTTCCAAATCCTTAAGAACGGATGGTTCTGTAAACATAATATACAATTGAAACTATAGTGTCACACATTTAAAAGTAAATAAACTGATCGAATTTGCATACGGGTTTGGTTGCATTGCTAAGATTAGGCTCATGTTTTTGATCCTCGTTAATTACATGCTCGTCATGATCTGCAGATGATGTAACGTGCTCTTCATTGTTAGTGGATTCATTCACACGAGTCGTATTATCAAAGCAATAATTCTGAGGCAACGCGTCAGCCAATCTCCTGAAAAAATAAATTAACATGCATTTTACTAAAAGTTATAATGTATTTATAGTTACGAGTGGAATCAGAAACGAAACCTGAAATCTCGAATTGATCTCTTAAAATTCATGAACACACGAATGTCCTGGAGAAAACTTTGAAGTCTTGAATCCACCATATCTTTGTTTGAGGACGTGATGTTCATCTGAAAATAAGTTTAGAGACTTGCAATTTTCTTAGCAATGAAAGAATTATTTAAACTTTTTGTGGAATTAAGTTCTCACTTTTGAAATAAACTTTGAAGGGTTGAGTTGTTCCATCATTAAATTCTTAAAATACATCTTTTCTTTTGTACTCATAGAACAATATCGTTTAGGAAAGTTGGTGAACTGGAATGAACAATCTTCTGTTTGATTTTGGCATGTCCACCATTGAATATCTTTGGTTTTATTTGTGCAAAAATATCTGGTGGCTCGTTCTTTGCCAAACAGAATTTCCTGTTTTAATCAAAGTATATAATTTGTTTATCGCATTAATTTACAACTGACATACAAAATAAAATAAACAAATTTAAAGACCTTTAAAGCATTCATAAGGGTTTCAGGATCCGGATTCGTCAGAAAAGAAGTATTGTTGTTTCCAGATACATTTTGAAGCAGTTCAAAAAATATTCCATCGTATTTATTTGCAGATATAGCAGAGATTATTTCTTGTGGCCCATTTATACGTAAAGCTCCTAATTCCGTGAGATTCCCAAAGATTTCAGATATATTTGGATTTGAGAACAACATGGCATACATTTTGTTTTTGTCGATTTTTGCTTCAAAAATAGCTTTGTGGATCAAATCGGCATCGAAAGATAAATTTTTCACCAAAAAGTTTTCAACAAACTTTGGATCACTGAGTAAATCTTGAAACATTATTTCTGAAAATATTCCACCCATTCATGTAATAATCCATTTAAAATATGAATCTATAACTCTTTTTTTGATAAATGCGTGTATGTGCTTTACCTGTTGACTTATCCTCGAAATAAGCTTTTAACATTACGGGGTCGTCTACAATACTTCGATAAGTCTTCGGAACTCGATGCAATTCGTCCAATGAAAAGCCGGGTCGAAAAAAGTTATGATTTTCTGCAACCTGGTTAAGTTGTGACAAAAAGTCATGAACCCTGTGTCAAAAACAATACAAATAAAATATGATCACGTCTTTCTAGCAGTACATATGGTGAACGGTTGATAAGACTTACGACGAGTTGGCATAAGTGGAGAACCCATATTCATCTTTTTCCTGAGAAAGGTCACAAAATGATTGCATGACAGCCATGAGTCCAGCACTCGGCAGTGGCCAAATTGGAAAGTTAGCTTTGTAGAGAAAGTCAAAAATAAAATAAAATTCTAAACTCCATGAAAAGTTTATATGAAATGATTCTTACTGGCAGCATTTTCTTTGGCAGGCTGAGTTCTTCGAATAGCCACGAGAATTATGAAAAGAGCTAACGGAATGAAGAGCTCAAAAATCAATGTCACCTGTAAAATCGATCAATAATAAAGTTCACTCTGTCAATTTATAATTATTTGAATTAAAATCTTACAGGCTTTCTCCTCTTTAGAGTGAAGTTTTTCCATAATAGCAGACGAAGTTGTAAGAAAAATGCCATTGCAACTGAAAATTAGAAGAGAAAATTCAATATGATTAAATTGTTTCGTCATGTTCAACCGTCAAATATTACACACATACCTTTCACTTTCAAATAGACCGGAAACTAGCAGCTATTAAATTAAATTGAAAAATAGTAATTTCTATTTCTGACTTTACAGATACAATGATTTTAAAATTGAGGTTTACCAAGATCAGTAATGCAAGATAAATAAAAAAAATTCAAAGCAAAACTGTAAAGTAGTAACGTTTGTACTTTCAGAAATACGCTTCCTCTTTCTCCCAGATATGCCACTGAAATATTTAATTATGTTAATCCATAACAACCGAAAATAGAAAAGTATATTTTTAGAATCTGTTGTTTTTCCGAATCCCAGACAAATTGTGAAAGTCCATGGGATTGGATGGCAGCCTAACTGGGTGAAAGCTGTTGCTTTCTACTTTTCGGGGAAAGTCGATTCTCTAAACATTGGGTTTAGACTAAACCCAATGCCAAAAATACTTCTTACTACATTTTGCATAGGCATGTCTTGCGCTGACAACTCATAATGCTTTTGACAAGAGAAAGAATGCATAATTAATTAAATTATGGATGGATTAAATAAATGGTTCATTAGTGCATCATCAATCATCATCAATATTTCATTACCAATCTTTCCAACCCACTGCTACTTAATCAATGATTATAGAAAGCGTATGTAAAAGTTGTTGATCGAGATTCATGTACTTTATTGCAGATTTTAATTTACAGAGCAAACTGAAGTAACACAGCAACTTTCTCCTAACTTTCTTTTACTTGAGTAATAAGGGATGCTAGGTACGACTACGTGGCTAATCATATTTAGATGTAATCACAGTTTTAGCCATTAATATAGTTAATGAAGAAACAACTATAGCCACCAAATTAAACAGTTCAATAGTCGAAATATCGGAAACTGATTAAGTACGGTTTTGGTTGGTTTACAATTTTATAGACTTATACATATGACTTTCGCAAAGTAATGTCTTTGGTAGACTGGGACTGCGAAAAGGAAACAAAACAAACTAAATAATAGTAATATATTAGACTATGACTATAATGATATAGACTACACTTTTCTTAAGGCAACTCGTAACATTTTTATTACCAGAATTCCTGCATAACTTTAACATCAATATAATTTCTACAATTTACTGCTCTATACCTCAACCCTCCTTCCTCTCTACCTGTGTGACGTTAATTATTATCTCAGACAATACTTCGTTTCAGGTAATTCATACACATTCCATTCCTTATAATCACGATTCCCTCTTCTGTCCGTATTATTAGTATTTATTCTGCATCAAGTAGATTCACTATTGTGACTGAGGTGAATTACAACAGTCATTACATCATATTAAATCCTAAGAAACTAGTTGAGTTTGAAACCGGAACTCCTCGGGGCTCGTAATTACCAGCAAGAACAAACTGAGATGAAGAAGCTGTTTGTTGTGGACTAAACACTCCTCTAGAAGCTCTTCCAAAAAGTTGACTTATTATAGGATAGTAGAGTTTAAGTCCCGTTTGAGTTAAACAGGCGAGCGTAATTGCTGTATGAAGAACTTTCCTCCGCGTGTCATCTTTCCTGACGAGAACTACAGGGGATGAGGGGTTAACAGTTCGTAGAGAGAGCTGTGCAAAACGTCTTGGGTCTGTCTCCACTTGATATTTACAACAGGGATCAAATTGCCATGAAATTGAATACAATCCGGTGCATAAGGTAGAGAGAAGAGATGCTGGTACGAATATGAATGGCTTATCTGGCCAAACGAAACCAGCTACGATGGCACCAAATCCAGCTAATACAGCCGTTTTATGCAGACAATTCCCCACGGAGATCCAACGTGCGGTTTCATCTCCTAACTTGAATGGCTCAATCACAATATTCTCTACGCCGCTTAAAAGGGCTCGCTCTAATTGCTGCTCGAAATTTTCGTATGCATTTTCTGAGTCGTAAATCTCTCTTATAATGACTACGGAAGGGGGTCGTTCATATCTTCCTACACCAGACTGAAAAAGAGTACAAATATCAGGTTAGTATATTACATTTGACATAAGAAATTAATTTCACAAAGCTTTGTTACTCTGGCTGGACTGACCTGCCGTGTTGGTGGAGATCCTCTGGGTGTTTCACCCCCAGCTGCACTTTCCAGTCCTTCTCCATCCCCTTCGACCACACTGGCCATTCTAGGAGCCTTTTTGTTGAATCTTTGGAATGTCTTTGAAGGTCGTCCAACTTTTCCAGATAGGTGACCTATTTTGCTGGATTTATTGGGCAGGTTTCTTTCTTTTCCTTCTTCTGTATAGGAACTATGGTCTCGTTATTATTGTGACTTGCTCTTGTGGGTTATCTAAATATTTTATACAATCAGTCAATTTGAATTTATCAATTATATAATTTACTTGATTTATCTGGGGACACAAAATAACTAACCTCAAACTAAGAAGGCACTGTCCAAGGGTCCAGGTGTGTCAATTCGATCGAATCCTATAGCACAGAGCTTTTGTGCTTTCTTCTTTCTGTGAAGTCAGCCAAAAAGAAGAGATGAGATGTCAAAGTTCACATAATAAACTATCAATTAGGAGATGATAGCTAATTGTAAACATTTTGAGTCGTGAATTTGAAGGATAATGAAAGGACAACCTTGCCTCCACGAACTCCGAGGGGATCTTCAGTTTTTTCGGATCTCTTGGTTTCCCGCTTTCTTTATGCATGAACGATCTGCCCCAACATTGTTTTCTATTTGTTGTCATGACTTTCTCATGAATTAAGAAAGTAGAAAGTACTTTTTCATGAATTTTCAAAATGCATGCAATATAATTATGAACGATTTCTAGCTCTATTCTAAATTATTTTTGCATCCATACACCAACTTTTACTTAGTACATACATAAATGAACATTCACTATAGCATTGCTTTCTCCACGAATTTGTATGCAGGAAATAATGACATAAAATTTATTCCCTTATTTTCATATTGGAAAAATTTATTAAATAAAATGAATTGATAGTCATATAAAATTATGGTCAACATTAGTACAGCAGTTGAAGCTGTACAGTTTTAAAAATACTTTCCCATGTAACTTTAGATAGGCCGAGCTAGAGTAATACTTTAAAAACTTATCACTTATTTTTAGATTCGATATTTTACGGTAAAGAAAAAGTGTAAAAAAAGGGTGAAGAAATTTCGCGAAACAATTCTTGAGTATATAAGTTTGAGTTGAGTTAGATTGTTAGTTAACAGTCTTTTTGAAAGCATACATGTATGGTTAGTTCAACTTGAAATATCACAGTCTACTAGAGTTCATCGTGTTTAGTGTTTAGGTCTTTTGTATTCTTAACATGAGATACACATTCGTTGACAAGCGTCACAAATTCTTTGGGATCGAATGAGTAATTCTTGTGTTTGTCACTTCCATCGAACCCATCTTTAGTTCCATTACTTTCTTCAGTAATCAATTCTTTGTTTTTCCAAGTGACGTATTTAAGCCCTCGTAATCGTGCCAAGTCTGAGTAACAATGAACATCCCCACAGTTGTACCTGATAAGATATAATGAAATAGCATTTTATTAGCACCGTCAACTTTAAATGTTTGTATTACTTACAATTCAAAAACTGCAGCCCAATCAGGAAGAAAAAGTAAATGAGTTAGACCTGCTCCATGCATTCCGATCAAAATATCAGTTTCTTGGATTACACTTAATTGCTCCGTAAATTCTGTTTGCCATGTAAATTTCACCTACAAAAATATAATTTTAGAATCAATGTATATTGTATTAGAAAGTAAATTCATAATGGATAGTTTACCGATTTTACGACAAGATTAGTATTATTCTTCAGTTCCTTCAACAACAAGTTTTCATTTTCAACTTTTCTATATTTTGTGTCGCGGCTTAAAAAAGTTACTCGAATCTTTTTCAAATTTGGCCCAGAGCGTTGATCAATTCGTAATCTATGTAACACAAAGTTTGAAAAAGCATGGAACAATCCACTTTTGCGACATCCCCACACCTGTAGAAATCCAAAAACAAATTTTGATCAATATGAACATAGGATTTCAATTGATTGTTTTTAAAAACTCACCAGCGGTGTGTTGTAATATAGACCAAAGATGATTCTCGGAGGAAGGGGAAATACAACATTTCTGAAACAAACTCTTTTGCCCTTAAAATCATTCAGATTCATTATAGGATATGAAGAAAAGGCTCGGAATGTGGCTTCAAAATTTGATGCATAGGGGTAAGTTCTCCAAATAGCGATTCGAACATTTTTAGAAAACATATCCGCATTATTAGAGGTTGAGTTCACAAACAGGGATGCGTAAAGGTTAAAGAAGTCACAGAAGTGATGATAATAGTTGACGGCTAGAATAAATAAACATCCTCACATTAAAGCAAACTAATTTTAATTGAAAATGTATGCTAGTACCGAGTGATATATGCAATGTCTACTTACTTGCGTCAATCTTCATTAAAAACGTCGGTGTGTTGATTATCTGATCGCACATCAAAGAATCTTTCTGCAAAGGGGGCTTATCAAACTCCACAAAATTTTGAAGTTCTGGAGCCCAACTTTGTAATGGACTCATTTGGTCCAGTTGAGAATCCAAAAGCTTTTTATCTAATTTGCAATAACCTCCGATTTCTCCTTTAGTCAATACGTCCATATCGTACATTACTGGTGTTGTACGATTAACAAGTCTTCTAAAATCAATCATAATGTTTCTGCCTCTGCAGAAGGTCATATATTCGGAGCATTCTAAAGCCGAATCCTCCTGTGAATTGCAAATGTATATTGCATAAACCATATCAAATTTCTTGAGTAAATTAAAACTAATAAGTATTAATAACATACAATTAATTTGGGTTCACACATCAGTTTCATGGAATTTCGAAATGCTTTGACATATCCAAAATCTCCTTGTTGGAAGAATGTTTCAATTTGCTCTTTCTTCGTCTTGACCCAACCTTTGTGGTCACCATCACAGATTGGATCAGAGTAAGATTCAGGGCCTAATGAGTCACAATTATCTTCAAATCCCCAGCATACTTTCTTGTTCAGATGTGCCTACAATACATAATAATAGCTTAAACATTTCAATTCTCAGCTTCGTTATACCCAAAAATAATTATAACGATACCTTGTAAGGACAGTTTGGATCTTCAGAACATTCCTTAGCTACCTTAGGGTAGTTTCTAAAGTAATATGGAAGATGCTCAGTTGGCAGATCTATTTTAATGCACGCTATTTCATGGTAAGGTATAATTATAAAGATGAAGCCGATAAAAATAGTATCACATAACAAAGATGTAGTTATAGACATTTCAATAAAAAAAAATTAAGTTGTATACATAGATTCAATGCTATTTTAGGCGAAAACTTTACACATCTGTCAGTCTTCAAAATTTTTAAAAATGACAATCTCCCGACTGAAGATGGATTTTTCGAGTTTAAAAAACACCCACGTGTTGTCTTGGCCGAATAAAATGTTATATCCGTGAGATTTATGACGTTATAACTACATATCATAGGGTGTATCCTTGCACTTGATCTTGAAAATCATGTGAGCCAAGCATGTATTGAATCTTGTTCTATTTAATAGTCTTCAATTCAACTCTTTGGTTTGCAGTTTGTACAAATCGAACTATTCTAGTGAAACAGAAAAATCCATACACCATTATTATAGAAACTTCTAAAAATTCATTAAAATTCATTTTGCAATTTGCGTGCAAACAATATTTCAAATTTAATTTAATTTGGAAAAATCTCAAAAACAAAATATTTCAAATTCTTACAATATTCAGTAATAACTATTAATAACTTAATTAAACCATTTTAAGATACATATAATTGACCAGAATGAATAGTATACGATAATTAGTACTAATAGGTAAGACTTAAATTACTCTTAAATAATACTCATCTTATTTCTCGATGTAGGGTTGGATTATATAGCCACTGTATATAACCTAAGATTAATAAAATTTTGACATGTTGCATCACCAAGGTATTATAAGTTCATTCTCTAATCACGAAATGAGAAATAGTCAGTAATTGTAAAACCAGATTGGTGCTAATTTAAGTAGAGGTGCTATCGTTTAAATTATAGTGACAGGAACCAAAAGAGTAACTTTACAATTGGCCTTATTGCTTGAAGTTATCTAATAGAAATCAGGTAAAAATAACTGTAGGCATCATGGCGATGGTAGTATTTCGCGAAATAGCAGCGTTTACAAGATCTTATCCTATCGTAAAAGGAATGATGACATACTCCGTGCTTTGGCCATCGTCTAACATCTGTCAACAATTAATTCAAGGACGAGAACAAATTAATTTCAAGGAAGTTGCTCGCTTCAGTATTTTTGGAACTTTCTTTGTCGCCCCATCACTATTCGTTTGGGTCAAAACGGCTGGAAAACTTTTTCCTGGTGGACAGAATATCAGAGTAGCAATCAAAAAGGTAACTTGAATTGCCTCTTTAGTCAATCTCCATATTTAAATCGTAAATTAATTTCTTAATTCATTTAATGATTCAGGCCCTCGTGGAACAAGTTCTATATAGTCCTTTCGCAATTTCCGGGTTCTATGTGGGCATGAGTTTACTGGAAAACAAAAGCTGGAAAGAAGCCACAGATGAGTTGAAAGTCAAGTTCTTACCCACATATAAGGCAAGACAGATTACCGATATGCTCAATTAATTACCTGTTAAAAGTCATAAAAAATGTTTAATTAATCCAAAATCATTTCTATTTAGACGGGAATGTGTGTATGGCCAATAGTACAAACTTTAAACTTTACATTCGTAAAGGAGAGGAACCGAGTTCTCGTCACCGGGGTCGTCAGCTTTTTCTGGACAGTTTTTCTCTCTTACTCGAAACAATTAGACACCAAAGCCATCCTAAAGAAATAGTTGAAAATAATATAGCAGTTGATCAAAGTATTTTAATTACTTGGACTACGTACTACATCGCCATGATGCTACAAGTTATATTAATAGCTTTAAATGACGTAAAGATCTGAAATTTAGGCATCAAACTAAATTGATTGTGATAAAAAAAGATGTTAACATTGTCTGTTATGCTTTAACCGTTAAATCTTTAGTACATACATTATTTGTCAAAAACGTTGTCAAAATTAAACGTATGATACATATTCTTACAAATCACTGGCCTTTGATTTATCATTTAACAGACAACAGACCTCTTAAACTGCACACAAAAAGTTCTTCTCAAATTTTAACTGGACTGGACTACGGGATGGATCGCCGTCTTTTTACAACCTTCGTTCGACAGTTCGTATTCTAGTTCATATTTAAAATGCGATCAGATAACCCTGTGTTTTCGCTATAGTTTGACGATTTTGTTTAATATATCAACCTATAGCGGAGAGACAGCATTGAATGCTCAAAGACTTCTTCAGGGACATACGGACACTCCATTGTCAGAGATTGGAATAGCCCAGGTTTAAAATTGATATTTATTCCTCAATAAAATCGTCCCTTATAATAAATATATATTCTGTTAAAATATTAGGCCGGACTTTTGGGAAAGAAGATTACAGATGAAAAGTTCACGAAAGCTATCAGCAGTGACTTGCAAAGGGCTTATCATACTGCACAAATTATCCTTCAGAATTCAAAGAACCCAATTGGCATCACCAAAGACATTCGCCTGCGAGAACGGGTAATTTATATAACCTTTCCAAGACTTTCAAAATAACGAATTATTACAAACTCATAGCTGTATTTAATTTATTAATTAGGGATTTGGAGAAAACGAAGGAAAACCAGTGCAAGATTTTTATGACGCTGCAGCTAATCTAAACCTTTCAGCATTGGACTACACTCCTGCTGGAGGAGAACCGCATATTGCAGTCACAAAACGGGCTGAAAACTTTTTCCAAGTAAGTATCAGCCACTCTTGTCAAAAATAGAATATTAAGTACTGACTAACATTTTAATGTAACGTTCTTAGGACCTCTGTACCCAATCGGAAACTACTGACGGTACCGAAAATATTCTAATCGTTTCTCATGGGGGATGGTTGCAGTGCCTAATGAAACACTTGCATCGCAATGAGAACATATATTCCCTCGAGAACTTCAACGCATCTAAAGCGATTAAAATTCCAAGAAACACGGGAGTTTTCAAGTTGTCAATCTGTCCAGCAACTAACAACGGCCATGGGGCTAAATATATTGTCTCGTTTTCAGCAATTGATGACCATAGTCATCTTACAGACTGACCTTTTCATGGTATCACAAATAATCACAATATGAATCACCAGCATTGTTAATTACAAAATATAGAGTTCAGTATTAGAAAATATCGAGTTCTAAGTATTCTTGTGCATGTGCCATATGGAAAACTAAGAATAAATTATACGTTTCAAAATTACGTTTACCTATCATTATTTGGATTTGTTAGACTTCAACAAAGATGCATTTGTTAACGCCAAAATATTGCAAATATCCAATGCTTCCCCTTCAGGTATATTATATCCCTTGTTTAGACCTTCAGGATTTGAGGGAGTGACACAGTCATGTGTAACTTCTTTTCTTAGGACTTTGTCGATATCCACACAACTGAAGAATGCAACAGACTAGAAAACACAAAAAATAGTAATAATATAAATACTTCACACTTGCTTTAATCTAGAATCTAATGCATAGATCATGAGTATTCATACCTGAGGCAGATCGTACATTTCCAGACGATATGAGCAAAATGCCCTAGTCAATAGATTCGTTATTTGTAACGCTAAAGCAGCTCTATAACGATCTTCGGAGTGTACCAAATACCGAACCTGTCACAAATATGTATCTTTTTAAATTGTCGGTGCAAATGCAAAAAAATATGCAAGAATTATATGCTTACCTCATCATGAACGCTAATAGAAAACCTACAATTGATGTCATACTTCTTTATGAGCCAACCCATGCAAGTTAACATGAGATGTAGATAATCAACAGCAGAGCTTTGTACGACCCAATTGACTCGACTTGTCATATACTAGAAAAATTATTTGAATGTTACAAATAACGGCTAAATCCTTAATAAATACATAGTATAAATGGTTTTACTAACATCATCGTGTACGACTGAAGGCACCAACGAACGACTAATGAAACATCCTAACATAGGAGTCTGTGGACATTCTTTCTGAGCGATTTCTTCTAGTCTGTTGAACATGTGAGATTCTGTCCCATCGTCCCATACAAGTTTATCAACCAGTACTGCGTACTCCTAAGAATTTATAGATAATCACTGTAATGTACAAAAACTTGAAAATATGTATTTAACTTACTCTGAAGGGAAAATGATGATAGTCCATAATTTGCTGCAATTCAGTTTTAGATAAGGCTTCAGTTCTACGTTCACAGAATTGTGGAATTTGTTGTGCTAGTTGCTGGCCTTCCTCATTCAGTAAATATTTTCTCTCTCCCTATAAATCGTAGTACAAATGTAAATTTTAAGTATAAAAATAATAAAGTTAATAAAAGTTGATACCTTGGTCATTTTGTACATGGTTCTGGCCTTGGACTTTGCTTCTGCACTAGACAATTGTCTGTTAAATTGCAGCAACAATCGTTCTGCAAAAGTGACACCGGCTCCATAGATTCGAGCATAATTCAATATCTTTGACTCGTCCCTACCTATCCCGATTAGAGACGCAGTCTTGGAGAAAAACATTAAACGTCTTCAAAATAATGACATAAATATTTGGAATCTTAGAAAACTCAATAAAAAACGGGTGGTCACCTTGGAATGCATATCAGTTCCAGCACTTTTGTTTCCCTTCGTACAAAAATATTTACAATCAATTAAAGGAATTTATTAATTTTTTACACCTTCAGATAGAAATAATTCCTGTAATTAATACCTGTAAAGTCATCCATCCTAAAGCCGTCGAGCCATGTAAGCCTGCAAAATGAGCATCGCCAATTACAGAAGCAATCCACAACTCTTGGGAATCTACGTCAGCACCAACAAAGTGAAAACTCGGAGGGGCTTGTATCATCCCCTTCAGTTCTGACCCAATCCTATCTGCATATGCATTTGATGCAGTCATCCAAGTAGGTTCCACTGCTCGTCTGGTCAGTGTTCCAGATACGCTAACCTATTGTGTTCAGTCAGAATTCACGATTACGTAGTAATTATATCCTGTTTAAAAATCTTATACAAATAATTTTCTTTACCTGACCAAGAATGGCACCCTGGTCTTCAGTTGGGGAAAGCTTTTCAAGTTCTTGTGCTTCACTGTTTTTATTCCAAAGCGTCATTTGACCAAATATTCTATCTCGATTATTTCTCCAGTATGAAACCATTTTACTGATCCTACAGCCATAAAATTCTATTTTATTTTTGTTGAAGTGCAAAATAAAAATAACCTATCATTGACTTACGTTACAACTCTGTTTGCAATGTCTTGTCCATTTTCACAACTTAGAATTCCTTCTTCAATCTTACTCAAAAAGTCCTTGGCAAGGGGATTTCCAACTCGAAAATTTGCTCCATTCTGAAATGATTCACATACAAAAAACAAAGATAATACTTGGAAATTGTATAAAACTGATTGTACAAATGTTCTTAGGTTACTTTATGAGGTAAAGGAATAAAGTCACAATTTGGATGTGGTGAACTAGGATTAAGAGTGCTGGAATCCGATTTGCTACCTGTCTGCCCCTTACTTGACTTTTTGGACTCACTTGATCAAAATCAGAGAAATGTAGTTTTTCTACACGAGTAAAATATCATTTGAATTTTTAAATGTTTAATTATGAAAATAAGACTTACAGGCCTAATCCAGATATAACTCTCAAGCCTTTTACAAAGTCTGCTAAATCTTGGGCTGTTTCTTCTGGTTTACTTTTCACATCATTTTTCAAGACATTTAAGTATGTTTTTGTTCGGCCTTGATGAAACTTATTCATAAAGTTTAGTTTGCTTCGGTTCCAAATTAACTCCCATTGCCTTTCAACATATATTAAAATTAAAGATTTGTCAGTTGTATAAAATTCGTAATTCGTAATGGGCTATACTCGTAAGGGAATTTTGATGATTCCTCAACAGAATCAATGGAATCCTCAGAATTTTCTTCAGCGTCAGATTGTTCTCCATAAACATGATAGTTATCAGAATGGTTTTCCACCTCATTTGATTGAGGTCTTTTAACAAGAAAACCCCAGCCACCGGTCTTTGAATGATGCAGTGGGAATCCAAACCAAGTCAGTCTCAAAAGCTTCGGCACAATTTGCATGGAAGCACTCAGTTTTGCAGGACCTTCTTCAAAATCTTCTGCTCCAGGCTGACGTTCACAAAAATTAGTTTCATCAAGATGATTGTTTACATCACTAAAATTGAAGTAGGAATTATTTACAAATTGTTTGTATGCAACTTACTTTATACAAAAGTTTTTTGTACCACGCAGGAAATTGCTTTTCTGGAGAAATATCTGAATCTGCAGCAGCAACAGATTTTTTAGAAACCCTCTTTTTAGTAACTTTCCAATCCAAATCCCAAAGCCATGGATCTTCCTTATATCTGAACATTTTTAAGAAAAACTTAATTTGTAAAACATACAACTTTATCAGTCTTCGTTAGATTGAACATACTTTTCATTCTCTAAAAGGTCAACTGCTTCTATTGCTTTTTTCATTAAAATAGATTT
The DNA here is from genome assembly GCA_034698485.1 of Vertagopus arboreus. Classification (NCBI taxonomy): domain Eukaryota; kingdom Metazoa; phylum Arthropoda; class Collembola; order Entomobryomorpha; family Isotomidae; genus Vertagopus; species Vertagopus arboreus. The sequence continues at coordinate 14,914 of JAQGBQ010000730.1, forward strand.
GATTTCCTTTTCAAACTCTTCAAATGCTTTCTCTGATTTCTGGATATATCGTTCCCAGTTGGAGTTGATAGGCAAATAAGTTGTACCCATTTCTAGCATTCCACATAGAGTCACAGGATGAGGAAACCTGTAAATATAAATACGCGGAATCAGAATATACAATTTCAGAGATCAGAATACACTATACACTACTATGGATAAATTAGTTTTACTACCGTTCATAGAAACTGGGAAGAAGTTTTTGGAAAACTTCAAACGTGGCCTTTACATCCCTTGCACAATATGACATTAAATTCTGGAAATCATCCTTCACATCTTGCAATGTACCCTTCACAAAAACATTCCTCTGGTCTTTCTTAATTTCCGGTCCGTCACAGTATAGCTAAAAATAAGTGAATACAATTCCATATATGTAATCTGACCAGATATCAATAATGTGGATACAAATTGTGATTTAAAAAGTACCTTGTATACATCCGCAAGATTGTTCAACGAACTCAATTCATTCCACTCAAAACTATCACGATCAGAATATCTAACACCATTTGCAGGAGCTCCAGTCTTTGATCTACTTTTAAGTGTCATTTTTAAAGCCCTTTGAAAGCTTGTTATCCCACTTACAGCAATATGCATCGACATAGTGTCCATGAAACGTAATTGAGATTTCTAAATAGAATTAATAAACATTTCAAAGTTATCAAACCAAACTTGATATGTTTGTCGTTTATAATCTAAAATGAGCTTACTTCTAGGAAATATTGTTCTTTTATCCTCGCTCTATCATAGCTCACGTTATGCCCGATAATTATCTTTTCCTTCCAGATTCCAGAAGGCGGACTAGTTTTGCCTAGTTTTAAAAAATGTAAATACGCATATTTAAATACCAAATCTTAAAACTTTAAAGTATCCGTACTTAAATATACCTTCACAAGTTTCGAAGGGAATAAGTTCACCCACTGTCATTCTCGAATTGGGATTGCGGCCTATTCCTTTCACGAGGGATTCAGAACACCATGAATACCTAGATAAGACGAGAAATAGAATTTAAAAGATATGTAAAATATTTACAAGAGTATAATCGAGTTTGAAGTTATTATTGTTTATTGTACCATGCTTTAGTTGAAACGGCACATGCCAGCGTTGGAACTTGACCATTCGACATGCACACTTCTATATCAAAAACATAAGCGTCTTCTTCCGGAAATGGAACTGCTGTTTGACTTCCGTCTTCCAAGTATTTTGTCCAGCCCGGCTGAAATACATATTTTATATTAAAATCAAATGTTAATAATTCCATACATTTAAAAAAAAAAATAGTTACCTCGAAGGACCATTTAGATGGAAGAGTAGGAAGAACAGCTGCGACCAATTCATCCATCAGTGCTTTATAGCGAAACGTCTGCTGCAAGGCGATGTTTCGGAAATGATCATCAATGTCAATTCCTTCGAGTTCTGGAAGAGGAAACTCGACCGGGTTAGCCACCTCTAATTTCTGTCCCCAGAGACCATGTGCCTCTAACTGCTTCCTGCATTTCCCAACTGTCGCTTCGTCAAAAGTTCTTTGCCGGTTAACATCGGTGAATAATTGTTTATACAAATTATCCGATATCATCTGTATGTTACATGGATTGAAGTGTATTCCATTTTCTAGGTTGGATTCTGATGTTTCAGACTTGGCGTTTTCAGTCGATACCTTATCAGTGTTTGGAGTAGTAACCGTTTTTGCGGTGGAAGTACTCTTTCCTCTTATTTTGAAATTTTTGGATGCAAAAATTTCACATCTTTTATGATTTCTAGACACTGTCAATCTCGTCGTTTCCTTGCACAGCTTCAGCATTCTAATTAGTGTCATCGTAATGTATAATAAGTTGACTTTCACATATTTTACTGACTTGTGGAAGTTGATGGAGAAGAAGTTAGCGCCTAGCGCCTAAGAAGTTAGCGCCTAGCGCCTAGACTTTTTTTTTAGGTGGAAGTTAGCGCCTAATGTTATTCTTATGGGAAAAAACGATCGAGAAGTTAGCGCCTAGACCTAC
>JAQGBQ010000731.1:0-16945 GCA_034698485.1 Vertagopus arboreus
TCACGAAATTTCAAATGACAACATAGGGCAAGTGATACATCATTTTGAAGGTATTGATAAGACGAATTCATCGCGCAGAATTTCCCGCGCTACCACACCCCCTGGGGGCGTGGCTGGGGCAAAATGAGATTTTCGTGCAAAGTCGTTCCTACGATGAACACGTTCACAAAAAACGATGTTTGACCACCCCCACTGACCCCGTGAACCCATAAACCGTGAACGGTGGGTTTCACCCCTTCGCGAAGCGTTGAACGGTTTATTAAGGGGTGAAACCCCTTTATGGGAACGCTCTGTCTGTCCGTCCGTCCGTCTGTTCGTTGCTCTAACTCTCGAACAAGTACATTTTTTCCAATTCTGTTTTCGGATATCGGTTTATGAGGTCCCAGGGACGGAGTTTAAAGATAGTCAAAATCGGTCATACCCCCGAGGGGGTGGTCAAAGGTCACGAAATTTCAAATGACAACATAGGGCAAGTAAAGCATCATTTTGAAGGTAATAATAAGACGAATTTATCGCGCAAAGTTTTCCCGCGCCACCCAAAGACGTGGCTGGGGCAAAATGAAATTTTCGTACACACTCGTTCCCACGATGAAGACGTTAAGGAGAAACGTATATTTGACGTAACGTAATATTTGACCACCCCCACTGACCCAGTGAACCCATAAACCGGAAACAGACAGATACAAACGTGGGTTTCACCCCTTCGCTACGTGCGTTTGTAACGGTTTATTATTATGTTGTAATATTTTATATTATACGATAATGATTGACGGTCAGCTTTGCTCGTTTGTATTCATCAACTCCATCGCTCCTGTCCTCATCAATAAATCAAGCGAGACTGGACACTTTTTTTAAAATTTATTATTATGACTACAGTCTCTTTTACTTCTATCCAGTTATATAGTCAATATGAGTTTTATGAGGGGAAAACTGATTGTGGTGGAATCTCTATTATTTGATTGATTATTTATCTAATTTCTGCTCATTTGAACTTGAAAGTAAAAATCGCACTTTTCTATCGTAATATCAAAAAATATTATATTTTTGACTTGAGTTTATAATATTTTTTGATGGGGGAAATATTGTTATGAGGGATATTTTAATTAACTCTTTTGCATAGAGGGATGAAAATTGCTGGTGTTTGGTCGTTTTATTTTCACATGATTGAGCAAATTCCCCCTCATTTGAAGTTTTAAAAGCTATGTATATAATAATACATGGTAGTCGAATTATACGATTTTTATGTAGAGAAAATAATTTTTTTTTGGACTTTCTGGCTAATTTGTAATAATTTGTGTGTTTAGATAAATTGGCTAATTTTTCCCTCATAAAATCTCTTCGTTCACTTTCCAAACTATTGGAATAATCTTAACTTCCAGCAACATGACTCGTTTTAAGTTTGAAATATTCCATGCCCAGTAATCTTGTGATGATGATGATGTGATGAAGTAGATAAAGATTAGGGATAATTTATGTAATAATCCGACCAGATTGACTTATAAACTTGCTTACTATTGACAGCTTCTCACTTCTTGTAAGTAAAAAATCTCAAAATCCAGAATAACAGAATGAGAGAACGAACCCATTTATTTAATTATCTGTCGGTGTCTGTTTGAATAAGCTGCCAAGAAAGCTTTTAGTTCAAACCCAAAACTCACTCTTCCAGAAGATTAATATTCATGTTTTAATTAATCCAGAGCAAGTTTCTCTTTGCAATTCAAAAAAAAATATTTTTATATTACACTCTAGTCTGGATTGAATGACGAATGAGTCTTGAATGAAGAGTCTAAGGGATTTTTGATAGGTTGATAGCTAGTCTTATGACTGGTCGAGCCTTTTTTCCGTCTTATTTATATCGTAAGGTATTATATGAAACTAGGAATAGAGGCCCGACAAAGCCGAGCAAAAAATTAAAGGTAAGGGAGTCATGAAAGCAATTTCGAGGACCCTTTTAGAAATATGTATGTACATAATATATCCACATTTAGATGTATTGCTGTAGGATGCAAGTGTTTAAAACAACAATTAGATTCACTTCCCGTCCAAATTGGACTGTTTTTTACGTATTTGACATTTTTCGGGGTCAAGGGTCAATATTTTGAACAATAGTTGAAACAAAAGTTTTCTATCTTAGAACAACAGTTTGAGTAACGTTCGTTTTTGTCCAAACCGGATGAAAACTTATCATTAGACCTTCCTTTGACCTATTTAAAGGCCAGGGGTGAATATTTTGTAAACCATTATAATTTGAAATTCTCAATGAGGCCGTTACAATGAGCTATTTAGATTTAAAATTAGATGTGTGGTTAAGGAAGAGTAGCATACGACATAAGGACATTTCTACTCGATTATGTATAAGGATAACGTCAGGATTTTTTACCTTCAAATATTCAATATTATGGCTTTAAAAGCTGTGGAAGCAATGAATGATCAATGTCGATTTGTTTATATATTCGGAGCTATATATATATGTATATATGGAGTCTTAAAGTCGTAGGGTGCTCTAACTTGTGTTAGACTAGATTTTTTTAAGAAACAACGCTGATCTAGATAAATTTTATTTTATTAAGAGAAATTTGGTCAATTTCATTTCACTTTGACAAAGTATTCCAACCCTAATCTCAATTATACCCCAAAAGTCGATAAAGAAGATTGATTATTAGGTCGATTAATGATTAATGACATCATAACTGATTGGTTGGCTCTAAACTCTGGTCATAATTATATCTTCTTCCAAATAGAAAATATAGCAAACAAGTTTTTTAAAACTAAGGAAGATAATAATGCCCTTCTCTTGATGAACCCTGGGAGTATGTAAAGATAGATTATAATATTATGTGTATCTCATACTTATATTCACTTCATTATTGTGACATCTCAGTAATCACCATCATTTGTATATATATATATATGTATCCCATTTATATTCGTCCATGATGAAGGGTTAAATGTCCAAATATAATTCGGCTACTCAAACTTCAAAAAGGCTTCCATCGTTGCCAATTCGTTTCCCAAAAAAATATTAAATAATAATATTTTAATATAAAGTTATTTCTCTACTACACTCTCTCTTTTAGAGACAACAAAAAATACATATAGTTATATGTATTTTTTCTGCAGTTTATATATATATATCATCACTATAAGTGTGTACAATATACAGTCAAACTATGTGGATTCATGAAAATTCAAAATACATGTCATTTTACTCAGAAATCTCACATTTTCTTGGAAGCAACTAATCTCCAAATTGTTTTATTAGCTTGTTTATTTATTTATTTATTTATTTATTTGCAGACCGACAAGAAAAAAAAACTGTCGTCTGGCTGTCAAGTTCAGACTAAAATTGTATGTATGAATACGATTTTTTTTACTAGAACTACTGGTCGTTTGAACGAGAGTAGTAAAGTTTTTTTTCTACGAATGTCTGTAAAAATACTACAAACCACAGATATCAATTACATACTAATCACTGAATTACATTCACTACACTTTTTAGCCCGAATCTGAGGACTTATGAAACCATATTAGTATTAGTTTTTAAATTTAATGTTTAAAATATTTTTAGAATTTTTCACTATTATTATATTTATATTATGCCATTTATTTTTAAGTGCGATTTTCGAAATCTCTTTCAAGAAAATATAATACAAGAAAAATTCAAGGACAGGAAGTGCTGGTCTATAAATATCAGTCAACAAAAACTGATTACAATCATTCCATTAAAAGACTTGAAATGGTTTATATACTGAAATCGAATACTTCTTTGAGAGATAGTTCAAAATATATATGTTTTCTTCTTTTATTTAGATTTAGCTCCTTTATTTATTATTAATTAATCAAGGCTCCAAAAGTAAAATTAAAACTTTTGAAACAGTAGCAGGACGGGTTAAAGGTCAAATCGGGTTAAAATTCCATCTACGTTTAATTATTTGTTATCTATCGTTATACATAATGGAGAAGAAATGTGTGTCTGTCTGTCGTATGCTACTCCTCCTTAACCACACATCCTATTTTAATTCTGAATAGCTCATTACAACGGGCTCATCGAGAATTTAAGTGATCAAACTATGACGCTTTACAATATATTGACTTCTGACCTTTAAATAGGTCAAATCTTTAGTTTTCATCCGATTTAGACAAAAAAGAACGGAATTCGAACCGCTGCTCCAAAGGGAAAAACTTTTGTTTCAAACTATTGTTCAAAATATTGACTCTTGACCCTGGAAAAAGTCAACTACCTAAAAATGGTCAGATTTTAGACAGGAAGTGGATCGAACTGTTGTTTAAAGAGGGAAGCACATGTATCACACAGCTAAATGTAGATATTATATATATATACTAGAATTTAGCCTGGCTCCAAGGAGCCTAGAGATCACCAGCGAAACCATTGCTATCAATATAATATCCCAATGTCAACGTGTCTGCAATTGGTTACTACACGGACAGAAATCGGATAGGAAAAGATGCGTTTAAATAATTGAAATTGATTATAGAAGCATGTCGACTCATAGTTTAAATTTCCCACCAAAAGAATCTAACTGATTATCTCGTGATACCAAAGTTCTTACTGCGCTTGCTTGTTACGGAAAACTGAGTGAGGCTGGGATATTATGTGTATAGATATTTCTAAAAGGGCCCACGGTGGTTTAGATTCAAATTAAAAATTCCAAGAATTTTTCCCGGGTTGCAGTTTTTGCTCGATTGGGGCCAAAAGATACATATTTCCCATGTTAATCCTTTATTTTGTTCAACTTTGACCTCTTCTCACTTTTATTTATCGGACTACCGTCAATTTGAGTCAGGCTGCAAGTGGCTGCAAGTTTGGTTTTCCAAAATGTGTTACTAATTTTTTGTACTATTTTACTGTGAAGAGCTTTTAGTGGAATAAATTGGAACTTTTGAGATAATTAAAACCAATGTTATTCTTATGGGTCACGTGACTTTCTCTTGTGGAATTTTTAGATGAATTCCTGGACCACAGTGGCGCCCTCGAAAATGCTTTCATGACCCCTGACCTTTAACTTTGCTCGGTTTTGCCGGGCCTCTATTCCTAGTATATGTATGTAGAATAGAGGTGAGCATGTACCATTTTATACCCGGTCGGGATACGTAATAATAAATGAATGTATGGGCATTTTATTATTAATGTGATGGTGTTGTATTTAAAGTATTTAAAGTATGAATGAGAGAGTGGATTGCATTGTACTTATTTCCACCATTATCATCACCTTCGACGATTCGAACTTGATATGCTTTTAAAAAAGACACTCGGGTAGTATTTACTTGTCTTCTTATTCATCTTATTATTATTATTGCCACTTAATCAATTTCTCATTTCCTGCTTCCAATATCTAAATATATTGGCTCTCTTCATTAATAAATATTAAATATTATATATATCCAACTCCATTCTACTCTTGCCAAAACTAAACTACCACCTGGCTCAGTCACAATCAATTTAATTCCTCTTCTGGACAATTATTTAAATGCAGTTTTATTTCATAGAAATAAAAATCAGGACGGTTTTAAATTAATTAGCATTTAATGCTCATCAAATACCGTGAAAAATCTCAGGTAAATCTCTACGTTTTTACAATATATCGGTTTAATTAATTGAAAAAAAAAAACAAATTAGAGGTACAAAACAATAGAAATCAGTTTAATTTTTTTGTACTATACTATTAAACTCAGTACTCACCTTTATTCATATCCCATATGGTTAAACAACTTCGTAAATATTTCCAATAATTTATTTTAAAACATTGAAATGTCCAGTTCAAAAAAAATTAATAAAAACGGTTTTTAAACTGTTTAAAGTTAAAAATTATGATAAATTTTAGTAGAGAAATGACTCTTTATGAAAGCACTTTAGTTCGATATAATGAAAGTTTTCAAATGGAGCATTACATTTTATTTTGACCTTAAAAATCTATACTGATTCCAGGATATTTTATCACACAACTTTCTGAACTACTTTGAAATTGAATATAATGAATCAAAGTTTTAAAAATACAAAACAACTCAATCCCCTCTATATTTTATTGAATAATTGAAATGAGAAATAATCTATAAATTAATAATATAAATGACTACTGAAATGAAATGAGAAACGAGTGGTTAAATTTTTTTAAAAGCCGAACCGGAGAAGTCTGAGGATATAGAGCAAAAAATAATAATTAAGAGTGTATCGATTACACTATTATTATTATTAGATATTCTCAGAGTAGAAAGCAGCCATCGTATACATAATACGATAATAATAGTAGTAATAATACATCGTTGTAACGCATAGCGAAGGGCTGAAACTCACCGTTTGTTTCCGTCTGTTCGCGGTTTATGGGTTCACGGGGTCAGTGGGGGTGGTCAAATATCGGTTCTTCGTGCACTTCTTCGTTGTACGAACGAGTGAGCACGAAAATCTCATTTTGCCCCAGCCACGTCTTCGGGTGGTGCGGGAAAATTGTGCGAGTTGAATTTTTAGCCCGATCCAGGGCTTATGGGATTGGCCTGTCTGTCTGTCCGTCTGATTTTTTTGTAACACGATAGAGGACGAACTACTGGACCGATTTGGATAATGTTGGGCTTAAAATGCGTATTAAATCAAGGTCTTAGATAAGTTCCAAGATGGGTTCAATCGGTTGAAGGATTGACCCGTGGGGGCTTAAATTGATGTTAGTTGCTATAGGATTTCGATTAAATTGGCCTTAAGAATGTAAATGGTTCGGGCTATGTAGAGTTCTGCACTGTAGGTTTTTCTTATCAATACCTTCAAAATGATGTATCACTGGCCTATGTTGTCATTTGAAATTTCGTGACCTTTGACCACCCACCTTCGGGGGTGTGACCGATTTTGCCCATCTTCAAACTCATCCGTCCCCGGGACGTCATAAACCGATATCCGAAAACAGAACTCGAAAAAGTTGACGCGTTCGAGAGTTAGAGCACGAACGGACTGACATACGGACAGACAGACAGCGCATTCCCATAAAGGGGTTTCACCCCTTAATAATGCATTATAAAGCAATGCAGACTTGAATTGATTATGAATGCACATAGGTTAAATAATAAATCTTTTGGCTCGGATTGTGTTACAATTTAATAGCCCATTTATTATTATTCTCTCCTTCAATTTTTGATAACATTCAAAAAGACTTGCACACACTCTCGGACTTCTCCAACAGTTTACAAGTTACAATTACTACACCATGTTTAGTATTTATTCGAATATCATTTGATCAATTTTTACAACTCAACGTAGAACAGTTGAAGAATAATCTGGATTTGTAAAAAAAAAAATAATCTCCCTTAAATTTCCAAAGAAGTTGAGAAAATAAATAAACAAATAGAGGCAATTCGAGGAATTTGAAGTTTATTAGGAAACTGTAATTAATTATTATTAGTTATTATGGGTCAAAGTTTCCATGCAATGTTTTTGAGTTTTGAAACGTTGACCTCGACTATTACTATTATCACTATTCTTCTTTTGCTTCTAAGAGATTCGAAAGTGTCGATATTTTTTGTGGATTTTGGCACTGGAAATTCTGCATTGATTCCATTCAAACAGTTGACATTTGATAGTGTATGCGATATTAAATAAAACTTGGCTAGACTGCATGTCTACTTCATGTTTTTTGAGACTGAGACTTACAATTAGTGCAAGTTGATTTGCATAGTGACTGCACAGACAGACAGACAGATAGTCAAGAGAGACTTATTTCTGTATAAATAATTAAATTGCATTTATTCGGTGCACTCTGCAAGGATTAAAATATTTACAACTGAAATTACCCCTCACACTATTGGGTAAGTTTAAAAATAAGCTGTAATTTGTTGAGTTCTAGGAATTAATTACCAATTACTGATTACTGAAGACTACTACGATTAGGTACTAAAATAAAAAATATTCAATTTAAACATTCAATATACCAAAATCTTCGTAAATTAACGCTAATTACGAATATGTAAACATATGCCCACGTTGTCGATCCAGTTTTTGAGATAAAGTGCAAAAAACTAAAAACAAAAAATCCCAAAAAGTGCTTGTTACTAGAGACTACTACGACTAAGTACTAATTTTGTTTTTCATGAATTTCAAAATTCAATATATGTACCAAAATGTCAGAAATTTAATGCTGATTAAGAATATGTAAACATGTGTCCACGTGTTTTATCCAGGTTTCGAGATAATTGCCAAAAACTGGGAACGAAATCCCAAAAATTACGAGAAATACATTTTTTTAAACTTTTGACCCCCGTAACTTTTTTTTAAAATATTTTTACAATTTTATAGTCCTTTTGAGTATTTTTAAAATACTAGAATTTGGATGTTTATTTTATAATTTATACTTGTAGCATATTGCAGATCCAAGTGGCTAAATATTTAGTAGCCACACTTTATACACCACTACCATCGCTTATCATTCCTTATATACATGTATATAAAAAGATAATAATAATGATAATAAAAAGTCTTTGATTTTATTTACAACTGCGACTTCTTAAAATTTAAAGTCAATTCAATGATATTTATGAGAGGGTATCTGGTATTTATTTTTAAGGGTAAAGCAGCATTGTTTCTGCACATATTTAATATAATTTCCTCTTATACATATCTCATTGTTATGCAATTTAAAGTAACATTAGTTAGTTCATGAAAAATATAAATGTGTATAATTTTAGATTAGTTATTTTAAAGTACACTTTAACCCCACGGTTAAGTTCAAAACGGGCCTGTTTTTTAAATTATAATAATATTGCAAAAGTTTTAGATGACATTTTTTTGACGTTTTTTATTATTGAAAAGAGATGAGTTATCCGAATTTAAGTCCATTTTTGCTTGAAAAGGTTAGTTACCAATTAATCTTTAAATCGAATTAATTAAAAATAACATAGAAATCGAATCGCTGGATTCGATCGTGGGAAAAATATTGTTTTCTATATCAAATAGTGGCCCTTAATCTTTTTAATTTTTTTTTTAAAAATTCATTAAAATACAATCCGAAAATTTCTTAAACTTGTGTGCATTACACAATGCAAAAGGAGATAATTACTCATTCAAAAAAAATACAACTGATCCTTTTTCATATGAAACGCCACCAGAGGTTTGGCAAGATACTTGAAACTCAAGATACAAGATACAGATACAAGATACATTTTCTTGGGGAGCCAAGATACAAGATACATTCTGCTTTCCAGCCAAGATACAAGATACGTATTTTAGATACAAAAATTTTATCTTATCTAGATACCGTTTTTTATATTCTTTAAGATACAAGATACATATACAGGCTAGAGTATCTAAGATACAAGTTACTATCTTGTATCTTGTATCTTCAGATAGTATCTTGCCAACCTCTGAAAGCCACATACCTATCCTATAAGGAACATGATGATGATTTAACGTGCAATTTAATTTTTTTAATTCCAGATTTCTGTGAAATCCAACCTTTTAAAAAAAGAGTAATCATGGGTCACCATTGTAGCACGCACAAAATAAAGCCTGGAGATGAACTGATGACAAGTGTACACAAAAAAGATAAGACTGCTTCAAAATTTGGCTACACGACAATGACAATGACAAGAACAGACTTGGTTACTTTGAGAACTACAGCCAATCTGCCTGTTCGAGTTGGACGACCTCAAGAGAATGAATACCTGAGTACCAAATTACACTTTCGTCCAATATCAACACCACCAATTTATAAAGATGACCACGTAATTGTCAATACGAATTATAAATTTAAGATTACCGTAAAATACGTATAGTAATAATTCCTGGAGATACGGAGTAGTTGACCCTTGACACTCGTTAGCAAAGCAACTTCAAAAAATCCCTACGGGTCACGCCTGGCTCATTTCAAAAATTTTGTGATTTTGATCCTCCAATGAAAACAATTTAATGTCGGGTTTTTTGAGCTCAAAATCACAAAACTGGCCGAACTAAAAATTGTCAACTCATGTTAATGTAGATAAGACCTTTGGGCACAATTCTCATTTTCATCATTTTTTAAATTAGCCAGGGGTGACTCGTGGGGATTTTTTGAAGTTGCGTTGTTAACGAGTGTCAAGGGTCAACTACTCCGTATCCTGATTTTAAAACGTGATTAAATTTCGAAATATGGGACATATCTTTGTAAACAGATTAGTAACTTTTATTACTTAATAATACTCGAATAGAAGCAAAACTGAAAATGTATCGATTAAATAACAAAACTCTGAAACAAATTTAAACTATACCAACAACTGATTTTGATATTTCGTTTTTTCAGAATTTGAGATAATAATTAATTAAATTAAATTAATACGGAAATAACGCAGTTTTAAATTATAGTGCTTAATTTTTTTGGTCTATTTTGACAGCGATCAGAAATCCAAAGAAGCTACATCCAACAAGTGCCTAACAAAACCATTTGGGACATTACAGGATTTGAAGCACCGAATTCGGATAAAAAGCCCCTGACAAATCAAAAATTGCAAACCTCGACCACCAAAAGGAGAAGTATGTTTTCCAAAACTTCGAAACGATGTTGGTGGACTTTGAATTGTTGTGGACGACGAAATGGTGGAAAGTTTTCTTATGGAGAACATAATAATAATTATGACCAGAAAACGAAGAATAGTCAACTGGATTTTAATGCCTTTAATGATCTAAAACCCTCCAAGGATTCCTTTGTCTTGCTTACAAAGAGATAGGACGGATTCTTGGATTTTCATTTCATGGAAAACCCGTGGGGGTCAGGTCAACTTAACTATCTAATTGCCTTTGAGAGTCCTTCCCCTTTTAATCTAAGTAACTAAGAATAAATACAATTTTGATTTATATAATGATACGAACGTACATTACATAGTTTTCTATTCTCAATTTCTACTACTACTACTATTTTACATTGCCAATTAGTTTTAAACTAGGATTACAATTATGGATATTTTCAAGAGTTGTACGTTATGGAAATATTAAAATAATTTATGTAGCAAAAACACACAAACTGCTACATTATTTAAAATATACTGATATCTTACATCACATCACATGTCAGCTTATTTTACATGATTTGTGTACAGCCCTTTAAGTGAACAATTGTTTTTGGGAATTAATTTCAACAAATTTTACTTACTGCTCATACGATTTTTACTAAACTTAGGCAAATTATTTTATCATCATTAAGTTTGTTAGGAAAAATTTACAGAATTGATAAAAATAATAATACAAGTTTTAAGGAAGAGCTAATAATATACTGATATATGTAAATTTAAATATAGTTTTTAGTGAAACCAGACCCCAACTAGTAATAATAGAAGAGTGAAGATTGAAAAGTTAGCTTTCGATACTCCATTGTCTTTAAATCCATCTGAAAATTAGAACAAGAATAATAAAAACGTATTATTTATTTAATATTTATTATGTAGTGTTTTTGCACATGTTATAAATGAAGAGATTTTAAAACAAAAATTTTAATTAAAAAAAAATATTTGTTTCTGTTTTATAAAATATTAAATCAAAATTAAAAGATTAACACATACCGGTTGTTTGCATTTCCAAGATTGTTGAATAAATGGCGATTACATTTTTTTGTAAAAACGCCAAATTTTTTGACGTGGCTACAACGTCATAAGTACATTTTTCATTTGGTCGGCTACACGCAGATTTTCTGTATTTTTCTAGTTGAATCATAAAAATATAAGAGAATTAATTTTTAAAATTTTAATAGTATTCGAAATTAATGGCATGTTAATAATGGATTTAATGCCAGGTGGTTTTTAATTGAAAATTGCTTAAAAGAAATGCCAAATTGAATTAAGTTTATGCCAAGCAAAGCGCAAATTTGGCCAAATTTTAACCCATAAAGATATCATAATTCAGCTAAAAATGTTATTTTTTTAAAAAACTTACGAGTATCCGTAAGAAGAATTGCAGGAAAGTCTTTGTCAAAGGTAGAATTTTGTCCACCATGATTCCAAAATGAGGTCTGTTCGGACTTAAGAAAGTGCAATTCCGCTTCCGAATTTTCAGAAGTTTCAGTTGAACTAAAGATGAACTTAATAAGTTTAGGGTCAATAAGTTGACCCCCTTTGGATGATGATATTGATTGCTTCTTTGTATTGACCCAGGATCTTTCAAATGATTTGGCTAATCGTGTGTCTAATTCACTCTCTTTTTGTACTAAAGCTAAGAAGTTTCCTTTGAACTCGGATTCTGACATGGTTTTGTAAGCTGTGGGAAACGACTTTTAAAAGAATTATGCATTTTTTAATGACATTTTAGGGGAATTAAATAATATTTTGGTGTAATTTCTTTATAAATAAAATATACCTTGTTAAAAGCACTGCTAAGATCGACCTGTGACCTTGAGCTGTCGTCAAAGTTCATAATTGAGTCAAGTACAATAGCTCCAGCAAATTTTTTTCGTCCTTTAAGAAATTCTTGTAACCAATTGATCAGCTTTTTTGCACCAGTGGTGGCATTAGTAGGAGCTCCGAACTCCTAAAATAATTTGTAGTTTTTAAATGTGTCCTTAGATGAAAAAAAATACAAAATCGATACCCAAACGGTTTCAAATGTTTTAGATTAAAACGCTCAACAAAAACAATAGATTTGAAAATTCTCAAAGTAAAAAAATCTTAATGATTGTAATTTTTAATCGCGAAAATCGAATTCGCATTCTATTTTCAAAGTTTTAGCATTTTTTAATAACAAATATGTGTTATTTAATCTGAAATTAAAATATCAACGAACATTTTTTGTAACGGCTGTATCCGTTGCAGCTAAAATGACACTCCTCTCTAGCTTAATCTTCTTGGCTGAAATCTGTGTAGCAAGATATCTTCCTAAGGCAATAATAGCAACCACACCCGATCCGTTGTCATCTAAAGGATTGCTTGGATTCAGATCCGTGTCATAATTTCCTAGGATTAACAAAGGCTCATCCTCACTTTTGTTTTTTGACCCTTTCAGTACCACAACGTAATTGGTGCCAACAACAGTTTCAACTTTTTGGTACGAATTGTATACTTTAGTTTCGTAACTTTGTTTCAAATCTTGGTGTCCATTTACAGAGCCTCCAGCAGCTGAGGCGATTCGACTGAACTCTGTCTGTAAGCTCAGTTGGGTTGCATTCCTCGTTTCTACTCCGGTCAAACTTATAGGGTCACGGGCATGGTCTAAGCTCATTGATTCGAATATTGAGGTCAGATCTTTTATCGATATAGTTGCAGATCCAAATGAAATGTTCATTCCTGAAACCGATCAGACCAACAAATGAATTTAGTTAATATAAAAACATAAGTGGATGTTTGGTTAGTTTTTGTTCTTTTTATTAGGGGTTCCTGAAATTACATGGAATATTATAGTAGGATTTAATGAGAATCAACGGGTTTAACTTTCTACTTCTTGTAATTAGACTTAAGTTGGTTTTTTTTAAATTGGACGTTTAAAATATTTTACATGTTTTAATTTTTGTTACATACAAAATCCCACTTTGAAGCAATTTTTAAACCCGTTGATTTCCATAACATGCAAAGTAGTAAATCTTAAGCAAAGCTCTGTGGCAAATTGAGATTCATATGTTAAAAGGATCATTATAATTGAGAAAATAATGTCTAACCTAACAAGAGCACAAAAAAATAATTTTAAAGCAGTTTACTAGAAGTTCTAATAATTCAGTGTTTGTATAATCAGCTTGACGAACTGTTTAATGCATGCAGCTTGGATATTAATGTCTTTATTTTATTGGAATATGATAAATAAATAATATTCTAGCAATCTGTGACTCATTACTAAAAAAAACTCGTCGTCATTAGTATATTATATTATAGGAATGAAGTCAACCAGGGTGTGTCAGTTCTAAGGATCAGATAATAGTAGTAGTAATAAGTGTGACTGTTTTCCGATTTTATTTAACACTTTGTGTCCTTGTCGTACACATCTTTTTGCACAAAAAATATTTAGATTTTACTCGTGTATACTTAATTCTAATTGTTCAAGAATACAGTGACAAGTTTTAATGATGTGCCATTCCTTCATTAGCTGTACTGATCAAGTCATAGATATTTTAGAATTTTACTTGGGAATTTATAATGGGATTTAGTGGGAATTAAATGAGTTTCAATAACGCGTTTGTGATTTACTGTGGGTTTTAATACGTTTTGATGCAAAACTGTACGAAAATTCGAACAATAGTTATTTTATTTTTCTCTTTTTTATCATCAATTTATTGTAAATTTTTTAAATTTAACGTTTAAAAGATTTTGAAATTTTCTGCACATTTGTTGTTATTTTTTCTGAGATTTTTAGCAAGAAAACTTTGAGAAACGAATAAAAACTAAGATTCCGTTTTTACCAAGGATTAAAAAAATGAAATCTTTTCATTCACTTTAAAAGATGATGGAATGTTGACTTAAACACATAAGACTAATGATATTTTTTTTACATCATCTTCTGACTCACAGATACATAGAATCATAGCCGAAGAATTAGTAATTTTCTGGGAATTAAAACCACTTAAGTATATTCCCTAATGCAAAGAGGTTTATTTTATATATATAAAAAACCTTCTCAATTTTTAATCTTAGTGACCTTCATCAATTATTTAAAAAAAAGATGTCACATTCATTTGAAATTTAATAATAAAAAAAATATTAATTAATTCAATTAATATCTTTAGGTACATGCTAATATATTTGCCAATGCCGCAAATTATCACCCAACTTATTTAACAGTTATTTAGGACCAATTGGCAAATCCCACTTTAAAAATGAACCTCTAATTACAGTAGAATTTCAAGCTTAATCAATTATGACAAGTAAACATTCAAAAATTGCAAAATATTTTAAAATTCAGATTTAAAAAACATACAAATAAAACCTAGTTAGACAAAAAACAATTTTTTTTTGTATTTTTCTATGGCCCAAATTAAAAATCACAAAAACCCACAAAATCACAGATAGCGACCAGAAAATAAATTTTAAAACTTGTGAATTCCAATTAAATGCGAAAGCCTACTAAAAATTAACTCATAAACCCAAATTTGAAAAACAATTTTTTTAGTATTTCGGTACTCGGCAAAATGGAGAATAATGACAATGATTATTATGTATTATTTATTTAAAAAAAAAAGATATGTAAAAGGAATGTCTTACCAATAACAAAAATCGGGAACCACATCCGTATGAATAAATTTGTAGGATGCATCCTAATCTTCATAATATTTTATGTGAATAGCACAACACTAATAATACAAATGTAGTTATATCTATTTTGCAAGTACGAAAAACCCTACTGACTTGGGTTCAAGCTCCGATTATATTTTTTATAATTATTATTGGTTCAGTAAAATATATTATCGATAGTAATGTGTAACAGTAAATATGAAATAGTAATAATGACGAGAAGATTAGATTAGGCTTCTTGCAGGTGCTAAGCAAATAGCAGATTAAACCTTGTTGGCTAAAATGTTTTTATTTCAAGATAAACACTCACTTGTAACACATAATAATGACAGAAGGAACTTGGTGGAAGTGGCTGAGGTACAATCAAGAATAGCAAAGGAAGTACCAAACCAATCATCAACTATTCCTGATAACTTATACGCACATTTCTATTACATGTTTAAAAGATGGGCAAAATACATGGATTCTAAAATA
Organism: Vertagopus arboreus; assembly: GCA_034698485.1. Classification (NCBI taxonomy): domain Eukaryota; kingdom Metazoa; phylum Arthropoda; class Collembola; order Entomobryomorpha; family Isotomidae; genus Vertagopus; species Vertagopus arboreus. Next base: position 15,643 of record JAQGBQ010000731.1, read on the forward strand.
AAAACTCCCATACAAAACTGCCGAATTATAAAATACTTTACTAATAATGAATTCCAAATACGTAATTCAAATAGGTACATTCGTAAAGGCCAGTGATGACCAAACTACAAGTAGCATAAGCTAAATTTTTTAAACTACGTAGTTGAACTACATTTTTGTAGCTTGTAGGTTGTAATTTGTGAAATCATTTCGTAATGTAGTTTCACTACAAATATAGTTTGATGTATTATTTTAGAATGTAGTTTGTTGCATTTTTTTTATAATGTAGCGTAGCAATGTAGTTTCGTAGAAATATGCATAACATCTATTGAAATACCTATTTTAGAAACTATGATATGTAGTTTGTCGTTTGTAGTTTACAGTTTTTTTTTAAAAAGCAGCGTGTATAGTAGTTTGTAGTTTGTAGCTTGAACTAATGTAGTTGGTCATCCCTACTGAAAAAATTGAAAAAGTATTTTGCTCATTTCTATTCATTTATGTATGGTATAATATTGCTTAAAGAAATGAATCATCAGCCTGTACTATGAAATAAACATATGTATGAATTTGTAATGACCAATGTTCGTAACTATTTAGATTATGATTCATCATGAATAATCGTTCAGTTTGACAAAATTCATTTTGGAAACCTTTTTTTTTTTAAATCAAACTACATTATAAATAAAAATATCTTTCAAATGTTATTTAAAAAAATGCAAATTTTTAACAAATTCAAATTGACAGAATTCGTTTTGGCAACCTTTTTTTTAAAAATCAAACTACTTTATAAATAAAAATATCTTTCAAGCAAAGTTTTGAAGTTCGTGCTTTTAATCGATTTTATCAAAAAAAACTCAAATTTTTACCAAATTCATCCTCATAAAACCCTGTATGTTTTTTATTATTTTGACAAAATGGTTTTTGCTAAAATGACGCTAAACCGATGAAGAATGTGGTATGAATCATGGAATACAAAAACATGAGTTCAATCTCAAACATTACGTCATCATTGAATCATAATTATAATCAACTGGAAATAAATATCTCTCTTGTTAGTTCATTTTAAAAGGCTATACAAACTATGACGTTGCTTATCAAATAATACTTAATCAGTAGTGGTAATGGTATAAATATGGTATATGCTACTGAATTATAATTAACCATTCTTAAGAAGCTATATTGTAGCTGTGGCAATGAAAGGATTCCCTTGAATATGATTTGTGGTATTATGAATTTGTTATTATACCTTACGCTTCATTTTCCACTTGTCAAATTGTCAGTTTAGTGGGTAATTAGTAGATAAAAATCCTGTTAATATGTTTAT
>JAQGBQ010000732.1:0-16941 GCA_034698485.1 Vertagopus arboreus
CTGTCTTTTGTTTAAGAAACGGCTGAGAAATAAACTCCTAAACATGGCTCATTATATATGGTACACCCTACGTATAATCCTCCAATATCTTTTTGTTATGATGATTCAATGCAAGTCTAGGTATGTTATATACCAATGCTGTGGATAAAAGTCAGAGCAAGAAATCAGAATTCAGGAATAAACTAGGAAAGAAAAAAATCTTAATGGATATGAAACCAAGAAGCTACTTTTTCGCCAAATCCAAAAGCTTTGGTAGTTAGGATACAAAGGGGTTACTTTTACTTTCTCATCCCCTTGGAATATGATTTCATATCCGACTAAGACATTTGTGTCTCCCAGCCCCTAAATCTATTAATGTATGATTATTATTATTATTATGACAGTAGGGTTGGAGCATTAACCGAGACCAACTACTTACTTCGGATTGTATGCTTTGCTGTATTTGTACTATGATAATATTACACGTTTTGCCTACACTAGAAAGAAAAGAAAACTCACTGAGCTTGTTGTATGTAGGAATAGTTTGACATGAATATTACTCCAATAGTGACTCCTTAGTCCCCACGGAGTCTGAGATTACAGTTATTAGATATTTCTATATTTCGGATTTGCGATTCCCAGATTTCGTGTTAGTGCATGTTATGATAATTTCTTTCGTTCTTCTAGAATTCTACTCAGATGTAAGCAAGTTTGACTTTTTGAATGCTGGACATATTTTTGTTGGTCCTTGAACTCTACTGCAAGAGTTAAAATACCAATTACATTTGGGAGACAAACTATACATATATTTTTATGGAATTGACTTTTTCCTCTAGAGTAAATAAGATTCATGTCTTATTACATTAAACTTTATCTATTTTTATTATTCTTTGGTAAGACAAAGAAGCGTTACGCCACCCACGGTTTTAGAAAATGAAGAGGAAAAATGAACAATGGATTTTCTCAGCTATTACATTTCCAGAGTGGAAATTTCTCCATGAAAGCATACATAGCGATAGAATATGATTCATTGCTACATTTTATATTTCATTGTGTCTCAGCCAATTATGTTCACCCAGTTATTTCCAGACACAAGATAGTATTGCCGAGAGCTGTAATCTAGATCTTCTAGATATTCAAGATTCAGAATATGGAATTAAGTAGAGTTGCTTTTTCCATGAGGAAGTCAGCCAATGTCTCATAAGTTAAGTAAGTACGTTATTGCATATATTATTATGCCTTTGTCTAGCTTCGTCGTGTATCTTCTCAGGAACACTCCAACCTTATGTAAGAAACTAGACTAAAGGTTTGTATGCTAAAAATATGCATCAAATTATGAATGCATTATTCTGTGGTCATGAATCTCCATTACACGGAATTGAAAGCAATTCATATTGCCAAGTGTCTTTGCAGACTTGAGCCACTTGAAACAAACTCCAAGATGGTAAGGAAATGGTTTCATCCGCCTTTTATACACAACCGGACTAGAATCCCACTAGAATCTGCACTTAAGTCGGGTGTTGTAGCTTCCGAACTGCTTTTCTTTTTTTAGAATTATGTTTATATTCTTTGACTATTTTTATTGTCAGAGTGTAAATATCTTGCAAAAAACACAAGCAATTCGCGTGTTGTATTGTGTTATTGTAATAAAAGCAAAGTCCAAGACATAAGAATGGAGGTATTGTGGATTAGATATTGCACACAGAATTTAATATATAAATACAAAAGACTCCAGACCATGCAAACATTGTCAACATAACAGCAAGATGTAGGCAGAGGTAGCAATAAAGCTTGCAACATATTGTGCAAACGGTGTTCCATGGCTTTATTTTGGTCTTGAAGATCTTGGAACGTTGAACTATATATATGCTAGTAGTTGTTCCGCAAGTGTATGAGACAATTACGACCGACACACGAGTGAATTGTTTCAAATTCGTGAAAGTTTCTTATGACCAGCAATAGTTTGCAGACAAACTGCACTACATCATGGAATATGAGTGGAGAGAGACTAGCCAAAAGAGCATTTATGTCATGAAAGGAAAGGAGTAAGGGAGAGAGACCATTAAGAATGATACAGCACCCAACTGTGTGCAAGGGTGTATGTCTTGCTTGGTGACATTCTAGGTTCTAAGGTTCTGGAATCTAGATTTAACATTGTTCTAGGAACCTTTCAAAGGGCAGGTCTCCAACTCTAATCCTATTAAGCTGTGTTTCTAACATATAGTTTGAGAAATAATTCAAGAAAAATCACAAAACAATTCATACACGTGTCATCAAGATTTTCAATAAGTATATCTGCAAACTGACCACATAATAACTATATATGTTCGTTCTATTAATTTTTTATTTGGTCTAGAGTCTAGATGTGATTCCTTGCTAATTTGGCAAAATTTATAGCTTTTTAAAAAGTCTAGAAACCAATGTGCGTACACAGGATTGAGTAGAGCAACTCCATTCAAACATTTTCTTGTATTAAATTTAGCTTTAGCCTACACATACTGGACTGGACCTTGTAAGGTACTCAGGATTACAAATAGGAAATTTACGATAAAAATGGATGACCATGATATACTACCAAAGGGATAAGAACGAGTTCTGTAGAACTGATCGAACTTTTTACCCACTGGAAATTACTGTTGTAGCCCCGTATCACATGCACACATAAAGCATCGGTCAGGGATGGCTGACGAGAGAAAGTTGACCGAAGAAAGGGAAATGATGAATCCACTTGAAAAAGTTGGACAGGCTCATCCGTTTTCATGTCTCAGATCCTCAATCATCCTTCCCTTTGTAGGGTTTAAGTGAAACTGATTCTAGACAGTATAGTAAATCTAACAGACAAAGAGTTTGTAGCTTCTTCTGCTACGTTTGCTGGGAAATATTTAAACGTGAAAATTTGTTTTATGAAACTGCAGTCTTTTTCCATTTGTAGAGTCAAGTGCACTCTTAATACTAGAACCAGGATGTCAGATCCCCAGATTGAGAATGTAAAATGTGGAGGAAGCAAAGTCAATTTCAATAAGTAATATACAGATATAGACATGTATGAAAGTAATATAATGTTGTACAGACAGGTCTTCCTGCTATTGGAACTTTGACTCTTGACTTTGGCTTTCCAAGATTTCCATTCTTGAGTAAACCCTTTGAAAACCCTGTGTGTAACATGTTACCATACCGATCTCCAAGAATGGAATTGGAATGCACTCCGGTGTAGTCTAATGTAATGCCAAGTCAAGAAAGTGAAATGTACCGAAGTGAACGCAATACAGCCAATAATATATTACAAAGGGTCTGTATGGAATCGCATCAGTTGACTATTATGAGTTTCATATATGTATAAAACAATCTGAAGAGAGGTTCAAGGCTCCAGTTTTCAGTTTCAAGTTTCTCAACCCATGTTACTTGCTATGCATGTTTCCCTTATATGTACTTTACGATTGACTCAAAATCCAAAGTAATCATAATATAGTTTTCTTGAGATTGGAATTGAAATGGAGAATATGGTGTCTTTCTCTCTCTGTAGTGGTATTCCTGGTTTCAGAGTAAACATCAAGGGCAGGGCTTGTGTGTACACAAGATTTGTTTGCCTTACTTGTAATATGCAAATTTCCTGGGTTCTAACAAGGCTTAGTATGCAAATACAATCACACAAATGCTGAGATTCCTCGAGTGATGATCATTACTTAGCTCGTTTCCTTCTTAGAATCTCGAAATCTTCTCTGCATATACTGTTTAGCGTGTGTTCTACTAATGTAATGTAAAATGTAATGTACCTCGTAGGGATGACATAGTTTGTTGGGTAATTTAACCTAAAGTATTGTTATGTGCTTGGTAGAGTGTTATCCCTTATTCCAGTTAGTTACTAGTGAACCTTGCCTTTGACTGCCACCGGAGCAAGTACCAAGTACCAATCCCAAAGCACTGTGTATAAAGTAGAAAGAAATTGGCTTTGTGAGAAATGTATTGTATTACCTACACAACCCAATGCTGCTACTACTACACCTTCACGACTTCTTACAGTAAGTAGTAGCAAAGCAATAAGCAAGGATTTCGAAGGTTTCAAATCTCTGAGCTACAATGAAAAAGTATTGGGAAATGCATGGTCTATATACGAAAGGGTTGTGTAGAATTGTATTAAGGAATCACAGTTCAAGAAGAATCTAGAGGCGTCTAATAAAACATTTGGACATTTATGGGCTGGATTCAGAGTTCAGTATTTGTTCGAAAAAGTAGTAATTCTACTATGTAAGGCTGGTATTGTAGAATTGTACCTACAGATATAGGACAGTATGGTTGATGGTGGTGGATGGTTAGTTTTCTCTTATGTGTCACTTGACGTATAACTGCCTAATGGTTAAACTACTGGGAATTAGAAACCAAGTCATTGGAGAGCAATAAAATGGGTCTTGAAACTTTTAACTTTGTTTTTACTCTGACTCTACAGATTCTGGTACACCTTAAAAGTCTTCTAGAGTACTACTATCATGAGGTCAAGACTTAAAAAATATATGGTAGAAGATCGACCTGGATTTTGTTCACGAGGCTTTATTGGATGTTCCTCCTGCGTCATTAGAATTTAGAACAACTACAAATTACGAGTAGATGTTATCCTACAAAAACATTATCAAATTCTAGCTTGTTTCAAGATTTATGCTATAATAACTTGTTAGTAGTTAAATCTCTAGACTCGCTGTACATGAATGTTTGACAATGTATGCTTAAGTTGTATTAAGGACCATATTTTTACCTGCACTCTATTTAACAAAAAATAATTTTTAGTTAGCCTCGTTTAGGAGGCCACAGAAATAAGGTAATATTAAATCGATGGGATGCATTCCCCTTTAACCGATGAAATCGCACCACAAGCCATGACATTCTATCACATCCAACTACCAAACTTTTACTGCCGCCAACGCACTTTCTTTGCACTCTGCTAATAGAAAGTGCTCGTAGTGGTTTCGGTCGAAGCATGGTGAATAAAATAAATGCAGTTGCACATGAATAGGAATGGAAACTCTTGAAATGGAATGATGAGAGGAATTAGTAGTTTTAATGCAAGTTGGAGTAGAGATTGAGGAAAATGTTCATTCTTCCACGAGTCCTAATCACGCATTTATTTTCTCTAGTACTTTCTCTCTATGCAATTGCAGTTGCACTTTCTATTTGAGTATTTTTAAAAGCAAGACTTCTCTCTCCCCTCTATTCCTTAAATCTTCGATTTCTGGTGTTCCCTCTCCGTTCGATTTTCATTTCCTAGAAAGTTTCCACTACATTCGTTTTATTTCATGAAGGAAAAAGGGGATGGTATGGATGGTGATGCAGAGTCAGTGGTACGGTGCTAAAAAACTCGTTTTTGATTGAGAAAAGTAGGTATTTTCAACTCCTTGACTTTCAACTCTTGAAATAATAGCTACTTTAAAAGAATATTGATGGCATGAACCATTTTAGGTTCATTCCATGAGAAGAAGAGTCTATTTGGCCTTGATCTTGAGGATCCTTTTTGTATAGAAAAGAATAAGAATAGTCTATGTATCTTGTACTACGGCTGAGGTTAACCTTGAGATCTACTTGAGGTGCATGTTTTTCCCAGGATGCAAAGCCGGAAATGAAGACGAATGTGAACCCTGAAATTAAAGTTGTTGCAGGAAGAAAATTAATTTCCGAGAAACTCATCTCAGAAAAGAGGAAGAGACTTGAAAGTTAATAGAATCTTTTTCCGAAGAATTTTAACGCCCCATTAACTTTTTCCCGCATTAGATTTCTATAGGGTATGCTTAAAATGATATTATTAAAGACTCCTGTCGCTTTCTACCAACATGCTGCTGAATGAATTTGACCTGTAAAATATTCTGAGGATGTAGCATGTAGTTGAAAATATTTGCAGTTGGGTAACTAGTGGACCTTGGGGTTTGATGAAAAAATGTTTTAAGTAAAATACATCTCCTGCACTCAAAGAGTACCGTGGAACGCGTGTGTGTGTGCAATGCACATATCTGATTTCTCCCAAGGCGAATTCTCAATCAAAATCCTTGAGTGATTCTAAAATTGAAGAGCTTATAGCTTCCTCCACAAAGAAATTGAATTTTGGACTCGTGGTGGATTACAGTTTCCGGGTTGCTTCTCAAACCTTGGATTTTTCTTTGATCTTTTATTGAACTCTTAAAAAAACTTGAGACTTATCTTACTTCAATCTCTTTACAGAATATTTTATTAAACGGGTCCTAGATTTAAAAATTGACTAACAATTTGTTGATATTTCATGTCATCTTTACCAGGCTTCAAGTCTTGTTGGTTTCAATGCTGCAGAAAATTGGCTGAAGTAGTATTTGTGTTTTGAAATTTTACGACGGAATTAGCAACATAAAAAAGAAAAGTAGACCATTCAGAGTTTGAAAGAATAATGAAAAAAAGTTTTTAGTAGATCCTGAAGTGTTGAACTTGCTAATGGGGATGTTGTGGGGAGGATTGAGGAAAAGGGTCGTTTCCTTTCTACTTTCGAGTGTCCTGAATGATATTCAGATTTGCATTACGGAGGTTTTTATTTTTATTAGAGTTTTAAATGGAATGGGGAAAAGGTGGATGTAGTAGAGGCAGAACATGGTACAGTATCTTCCAGATGTACATGGCAATAAAATAAAAAGCAAGCTGAAGAGCTCCAGCAAAAGAAGATGAGTCTCTCTTACAAAGTCCAAAGTGCTCCAAACTGGTTTATATAAATGTTATGGAAGTAGACAGACACCCCCTGACAATCCCGTCCCATCCCATTAGCAGTTATTGTCTTAGTGAGTGCGAGAAGGTAAACATTAAAGTAGAAGTAGCTGATATTCATCGATCCATCTTATGATGAGATTTCACGGATCTTAATTCCTTAAGAGAAAATGGACTCATTATTTTTTCATTGGAAATTCACTCCCACTCCCCAGCAATGAATGAAAGCAGGAGTTTAGTATTGCACAACACATACAATAGGAATATAGAACCGCACCACTACAACTACTACTGTAGATAGCTACATACAAGAGGAAACTCAAACTTCAGATTTGAGACTTGGAACATCAGAGGAAGAGTCTCCCTTTGAACACTTTGAAGGATAAAAGTGTGTTTTCCCCGGGAGTCTTTGCTGTGCCGAGCTCAATTACTTTCTCTCATTGGAAAACCTCCTTTAGGGGGAATGAGCCTCGTTTACTTCAGTTAGGTTTGCTTTACTTAAATTCGGTTTTGGTTCCTTTCCTCGTTTCTTCTTGATTCTTGATACTCTTGCATATTCGTGGAAGGCCTTCCTTACTTTTAACATTCTTAATTCAACTTTTACTCCGCTCTGGGATTTGTCCTCCTTCAAGCTCTAGTCACAAGTGAAAGTTTTAGCTTAACTTTCCTCAACCCGTAATGCGTTTTTGGGTTTACCCTAAACTAAGCTCTGTTAGAATTAAAGCTGCTACTCTACATACGAAGTAGAAGTTGGCGACCAGAGCAGACACTCATTAGTTTCCTTTTATATGCACATCCATTTCATTACTATTAGTATACCGGAGAACGAATACTCGTCCAATGTTGTTATGCAATGCAACAACCAACAACTCTTGTGAATGTTTGAACGTGTAGCAGGTTCTCCTTAAGGAGTCATTTGGAAGATAAGCAAACCCAACAAAGTCTGCATCTTAACAATGAAATATGTACATAGGTAATACATATTGTAAGATTCTAGTATGTAGTAGTGCGGGTTGCTCGTCGTTGCGTATGCAAATTCAAGAACATCTGAAATAATTCCATCCCATCTAATTTTCAATTTTCTTCTCCTACTTGCCACTTTACTTTCTCCCTAGAATATGGCTAGATGCATTTTGATAAGGTGTAGCACGCAAAGATATTTTACAGTTTACGGTTTACACACATGGGTTGTTAGCCACGAGACTCATGACAGCAGAAGCTGAGAGATATATTCATTTAGTAGAATACATACAGAAGCAAGATTTTAGCCTGAAGTGAAGTAATGGAACAGTTGACTCTATTTTTCACCCCTCCTGCTCCATCATGCAAAGTTTATCATACCAATCTTACTCCCCCTCGTTCTTCCTGCTGCAATTCGTTTCTTCTGTCTAGCAGTTCGAATACAAAGTCCCATAGCTGTAAAGCTTGCTAGCCCTAACTTGACTTTCGTTTCGTGATAGAATTCCTTTTTTTCCCGAGTCATATAAAATTTATTATGTCAGCAAAGAGGACGGAGAAGGGAGAAGATAGATAGGAGAGGTATTACACTGTGATTGTTCATTGGAAACTGCTTCCATACTTTGTAGTAAAAAGTCTTCGTTTAGGTAGACGTAGATAGGAAGTTGAACTAATAGAACACCGACAACTAGGGGTTCTTGTCATTGTTGATGCTTGATCTGATGACTTTGAATCTAACATTTAAACTTCCAACTTGAAGAAGGAGCACTGATGGTGAAAGTCTGGTTGTATATTTAAAAATATGTAATCAGAGGTGCTGGAGGGATATAATTCTGAATGATAAAGGGGAAAGTACACTTAGCAGTCGTAGAAAAAAACGGGAATTTTGTTTTGTAAAAAAAACAATCTGAATCTACCTAAGCTGTCTAATTTTGTTATGCTAGAAACATTTAAATATTAAATTTCATTACATGACACGGTCGAATCGGGTAATAAACTCTTCATTAAATAATACACACGTAGAAATTGATAAAGTTGCCGTTGTAGTCACCGAATAAAGAAGGGTTTCTTTTGAGTTTAATACTTGTTTGATGGGATATATGGGAAATATTTAAGTGGAAACTGAAGTCAACTAGGTAAATCGTCAGGTTTAATATATAATTTACAACGTTGAAACCTCAAAGCTACTTTCTTAATCTTCTCCACAGGGTTTCATATTTATTGTCCTGTAATAAACGAATGGAAAGGAAATAATAAGGTACATAAAATGCCGTTTAAATACACATGCAGGTTTGGTGGTTAAAAACGTGGAATTGAAAGCAAAAGTATAAGCAGCAGTAATACTAAAAGTCGTTGATGGAAATAAAATGAGTCATTCATTTATGCTAGGCAAAACTGTGACAGAGACCCGATGAAATCTTTTATAATTAAATTTTGTTCCGTCTCTCAGTTCTATTTCATAGTTATTTCCTCAGGATGAAATGGAATGCTGATGAGGAGTAATTTCTGTCTTAATGTACTCAATCACGATTTCTGACATCTCAAAGGGGTTAATTTTTCCTTCCTCTCGAGGGAAAAACATGTAATTCAATTACAACAGAGACTTTTTTTTATTAGCACAGATACCTTTCTGATGACAATTTTGAATCCTGTAAAAAAAAATTTGCCATTTAATTCTAAAAAAAATGATACAAGCTTGTTTTCTCCACAGTCATTTTGTCATATAAAATATTCTCGCATCTCATTTATTCATCACAAGAATCTCAAAATTTAAAAGGGAATCACTAATCCTGTCTGTCTTTTTATGCTTTAAAACCCTACACAGCTTTTTAGATGACACGCTCTACATACAGTGAAAATAATTGTATTTAATTTTTCTAAAGAGAACGGAAAAGTAAAAGCTCCTGGCTTTCACTGTTTTCATAAGACAAAGTGCTATATGCTCTAGATATTTAATCTGAACGTAGCCGTAACAGTTTGCCTTAGAGAAAAAGATCTTTAGTACAAGTAGCTTTGGCTGAGAAGAAGAAGATTCTTATGAAATTATGATATGTTCAGCTGCCGAAACCGAGCTGATGGAGTTTAGTTGATGGAACTGGAGTTGGAAGTAAAGGAGAGAGGGATATTCTCGTATAAAGATGATTGAATTAGAGATAGGAAAGCGAAAATGGTCCGGTAACGTGATTACCATGTAATTTCCTATATAACAACCAACCATCGTCATTCTCATCCATCCTCTACGTATTTGTGTAAAGTAAAAGCTAGTAACAAGGAAAAGCCACCGTTCCATCTGGGGTTGAGTTGGCTTGGCTTTCTTTGATATACGCATTTCTGAATATAAAACCTTCCGTATTTATTCCTATACAGACCTAAATTTGAAAGGTAGGAACCTTGTACTGTTATTTATACTTGGAAATAATATACTCTCAATATAATTGCATACGTGTGCATATAGCTTGTCATCTGGTGAGATTCGAATCTTTCTATATATGACATATATTCTACCATTAGGGCCGGAGGCTTCAAAGGATTCCTTTTCTCATCTGCTCTTCTATCCTCTATCAAGTTATCTTGTGCTTATTTTAGAATTTTAGTGAACGGGAAGGACAAACTGCAAAGAGACAGGAGAAAGATTTCATTTTGCCAACACTAACTGTATATATTTTATAACAGCTCACAGATAAGGACAGAGAGGTAACGTTGTTACATTTTCAAATAGAACGGTGGCTGTGCTGAGATAATATTATAAGGAAAGGATTCCCTTTTACGAATCAGTTTCTTATGCCTTCCTTCACTGATATCTTAGAAAGATCCCCCAAGTCCATTTTATCCAACTTCATTGCATGTCATTGAATTTAGTTGCATTTCATTGCATTTACTCCCTCGCTGACATGACATGACGACAAGACTCTTATCTGTCGACTTTTCCAGTTTCGAGGGTCTATAAGTACTTGCAGACAGAGAGCCTAAAGATATCGTGAATCGTGATGTCTCTTCCTGTCTCGTGTCTCCCTTTCAATTTAGCAACAGTTTCCTCCGTTTTTCGACTAGCATGATATGATAAAGCGAAATAACAAAGTAATGAAGGCTATTTTTCAAATCCTTTTTCACTATTTAGTGTTCAGGGCCTAGTTTTTGGCCCTATGGAACTATGGTGGACTATAAAATAGCCAAAATCAGAATTACATGTGGATTTTGTAAACCTAAATAGATTCTTATAGATCGGAGACATGCCAAAGAAATCATCAAACGTGTCTTTAATTTGATGCAATTGAGTATTCTTCTGGTCTGTTTTATCTCATTATCATCCTTTGATTTTTTTCCTTGATGCCAACCCAAGTATTTTCTATTTAATGTCGAAAAGATAGAAAGATGGAAGATGTTTGAGACTTTTATTGCTACTGAAATGAAATTACAATAGTGTTTTATTACAAAAGGAAAATTTCAGTGTCTTTCTCTTAGAAGAAATACGAAATGAGATTCTGGTTGACTGTACCTTGATTGATTTGTCATTTGGGTTTTGGTGTAAGCTCTCTGGAGAAGAAAAAAGTTATTATCAAAATCAAGTGCCTCTTCTCCACTGATCTGATTGTGTCTGTGGGTGAATTGCTCCATCCAGCAGTAAAAATATAATGAGAAAAGCTATAAATGTCGCCCGATCAGACTCCTTCCTTATTTTTCCTTGGAATATGTTACGTGATGAGATATGCGTTCATTTGTTACGATATGATCAATGCTTAATATGGATTGACATGAGTGAATGATAGCTTCTATCCGTTTTAGCACGGAGACGGGATCACCATGACAGACTGATAAGCTACGCACCTATATATTTGATAGTTGATATATAGTAGATATTCTCGTTATAGTCGCCGTGTAAGTCTTCCAAGTAGTCGAGGTAGGTTGGTAGCTAGATTGCCCATTATTTTCATGGGTGATTAGGAAACAAGTCAATCCGATCAGGACGAAAAGATGGATTTTTCCGGAACCACGGAGGTCAGGCTGAAGGACTGATGTCTTCTCGAGAACTGGATTTCTAAAGGAATAATTATGTTAGGATATAAAATGTATCTAAAAAAAAGTATTCTATTACATTCGTAGACAGTAAGAAGAATCCCATTCGAATTTCAATTCGTATAAGTAATTCTTCTGTCAAAGGAAATAGCATGGGAATTAAGAATAGGACATATTGGATAATAGAAAAACGCAAGAAAGTGAAAGTCAATGTGTCAGTCACTTTGGGTTACTTGAGATATTACACATGCTTAGACTTTCCGTTTTAGGTAAATTATTTTTTGAGAATAAAAAAATTAGTGATACCCACTCACAGAATTGGTTAACCCTAAAAATATAGAAAGTAGAATATAGTGAAACATTAAAGTATAATACAGAAAACAAAACGCATTGTTGATATTTAAATTTACAAACATAGCTCAGTACGTATATATATAAATTATTGTGTGTTGTTATTAAAACCTCAAAAACTGTAATCGATATAAACGTTAGAGTAAACAGGAGGAAATGAAAATACAAAATTTACCCGAGGCGAGGAAGGTTTAAATCAGATTAGTTGAATATACACGATAGCACTGGAGAATCCGAAAACCAAACAAGATGTAATTTATGATAGGATAGTGACTTTGGTGACAGGATTCCAGCTCCAGGGTACTCATTTAGATGAATGATTTACATGCAAATAAAGCAACATTTGGCTTTATCAATGGTGACGAAATCAAGAAGGCATACTTTATGCCAACGGAACACGGTTGACTTGTCTTGTAATCAAAATTGGTTTGCAAATTCTCATCACTTCGTAGAGGGATAATTTTCATCAGAAGTCTTCTGATAGTCTTGTTAATGGAGAATGTAAATATTATTCGAATTCAAATACACAATTCCACCACTCTGATGATTATTATTCATCATAGCAAAATAAATTGCTACAGACTCTACATAACTTCGAGCTTTCTACCTGAACCCAAAGGCCATTTTCGTTTAGATATCCATGTGTTAGTTTCTTGGAAGCCAGCAGTGTCATATATTTATATTGAATAGAATTTTCACGTTAAATAAATACACTACTAAATCACTAAATTAGTTTGAGCATAAAAACTTCGTTAAATCATGTCAAGTCCAGAGAACATTGGTTTAGGAATTGTATTAATTGAAAATTCTGTTAGGGTCCTTTCAATACCCCCAAAAAACAATATTCAATACACCCACGATTTTGTTCAGTATAGACTCTTAATTTTTTTTAAATAGCTATTCCGTAGATTAAATGCAGCGTATGATTTCCAAGCATGAAATGGATGCACATGTCTACAACTGATATCAGGGTAAATCTTTCACAAGTCTTATAAATATGTAGCATTTTAGTAAGTACCCAATCGGTGCCCTTAAAAGCTAAAAAGGCCAGCTCTGAATAACGAAACAAGAAAATCAGTGTGATTGAGTTACAAAAGTAACCAAATGTCATTCCTTAGAATGCCTAACTTCCTGGTTCGTTTTGATTTTTGATGCATGGCTAGAAACCCATTCGCTCGCTTAACATCTCAATGATTTGTTGGAGTGAAATTAAATTGAAATACAGCCATTAAACTTAAATAAAGAGCTTTGGAGAAATATCCCTCATGCAAGCTTAGTTTTGAATGTATTCTCAAGAAATTCCTTCTTTCTTTCAACGTTTATATGAATTTTATTTGAAAGGCATAGTAAATTATGTCAAATTGAGTATCAAAAAAATTCAAGTCTTAACTCTAGCGTAGATAAACGATATTTTACGAAGTTGTAACTCAAGTTTAATAGTTCACAAGTAGTCCTTCGGGTAAACAGAGTAATTTTCTTTGTACCAATGCTAATGCCGTGTGGATTATAAACCCTGTGATCTACAATTATTAAAATTTACATCTAAAAGAAGATTTTTTTTACAGCAGCAGAAGAGCAATTGAAAAAGTTTCTCATAAATAAAATTGGATATTTGACTCTACCGAGAGGAGAAGCTACTGTTTGGCTTTTTAAAAATATAAAAACCAAACGCAAACTATAGAAAAAGTGTATGCAAGGACACGATTGAGAACAATATCATAATTTTAATCCCATTCCCAATTGAGATGAATAGACCGTTTGATATGTTAAAATTTTGCCCTGTTACGTAACTCAAGCCTTTAGTTTAAGTATCACTTTCTAGTTTCTGCACAAAAAAAATGCTCGCTTCGTTTTTCACAAAATTCTACGTATTCAGTTCAAAGTTAACAGTGCACAGCAGTGCCTGGGGAATTTTTATGAGTTCTTCAACGATCAATTTTCAATGAGATCTCTCCTTTCTTGTTGCAACATAGCCACTCGTACTTACAACTTACAAGAGCTTTTGTACCAAGAGCAAAAAAATATTATATCGGTTCAGACACCCGAAGCTGACTTTTTATGTTCAGTTCTTTTCTAGGATTCATTTATCCTTATTTCTACCCTTTAGTCGTAGATCATTGCCTTTTGCCATTAGAAATGCACCCTATGTCCCTTAGGAGATGGAGTTGACTTGGATATTGGAGAAAAGTCTGACTCCTCCACTTTCCCATGGTAGAAAAATATATAAATGGAAGGAACCTATCTTTTAGCTTTGGTTAGGGCTACTAGACCTGCATTCATTTATAAATAGTAACGTTCATAAATATATTTTTCAAATAGGAAAGTTTTTATGTCGTTTTTCATTCCTTGTGTGTGCTTGTATTATTGAATTAAGGTGTTTTATGTCTCCAGCATTTGTAAGATCACTAGATCAAGGTATCGGGGTTAGGTTACAACTTTGGAGTGGGTTTAAGATATAGTTACACCATGATATTGCAAGCATTTTATTATTTTCAATTTTTTGAAGTAAAGGCCGCAAGGGGTTAGATATATTTAGTACAGAGACAATCTAACCGGGTATTGGTGTTTTTATTCTTCCAAAGATCTGTTGAACTTGAACTTGACCTCAGATCATTTACCCTGCTTTTAAAACAACGACTTTACTTCGGACCTTGGAAAGTCGTCCTTTCATATAATAATATCTTTAATTTTGTATCCACCACAGATCATTAAGAAAGAACGTGAGAATACTAGACTGAAAGAAGAAAGTAATCCGGATTGCAACTTTCTTCTTCAAGGGATTAAATATATCATTATATTTATTATTACTAGGCACTTTGTATGAACAAAGTGCATCATGCTGCACTCCTCCTTCAACATCATTATTATTAGATGTGATTGAGGGAGTCACATGTTACATCTTCCCATCTCATAAATTTAATGCTGAGCTTGAGAAGTTCGACGTGCAATGTACATACAATACGAACAGCACCCTTCTTAACTTCCTACCTATCCGGTGCATTTCGTCTCCCCATCCATTTTTCAACCGAAATTCACCTCTTAAATAAATTTCTTTGGTGTTTTACTGGAAGTACACACACTTCCGTTCTAGCTTCCTTTCTCCGCGGAAGGAACATTATGCACCCCTACAAAGAACCAACAACCTAAACCTACACTAGTTGTCTTGCTGTTTGACTCTAGTAAAAGTTTGCCTTTTCCTTATACATTATAGTACTTACTCTATCTAATAATAAGCTGATTGTGAGCTCCAGCAGAAAAAAGTATTGTTACTACGAAGATGAAGAAAGGGGAGAAAGCTTATACAGACGTAAGGAAATTGAGAAGCATCTGCTAAAGTTTTACTATTTTGGATTTGGATTCTATAGTATAGGGAAAAATATATATATATCTTATTTCACTCTTCTCTGACATCCCACGCCCTTTATTGAATCGGACAGGGTAGTGTACCCCTTAATGGATATTAGAGCAATGAGGCACAACCAAAAAGAGTGACGGCGAGACGAGCTTGGCCTTGAGGAACCCGACAGACAGTAGATAGACAGATGAACTTATTATTATAGATACGTTCTAGCCGTATTTTGCACTGGTTAGGGGGTAACTAATTGATAGATGTATGGATGGATATTAGAGTAATATCCTAATACTTTTTCATATAGTAAATACTGTATGAAGAGGCAGAGCTAGAGGTGGTAGAAAGTGAGGATTCTACTTTCTCCATTTCCCTGAAATATAAACGATGTATCGGCTCACAATGCGTGAAATTTCCTCCTGCCTTTCACATACTAATACCAATTCAACTTCAGATCCTTCAATATATTTGATATAAGATTCAGCATCACCCACATTACCAAACCAGCAACCCATCCAACCAAAGTTTAACTTGGGTAAACCCAAGTCAAGGAATAAACTCTTCAAGAAGAAGTTGAGATCCGAAATCAGAGCTTTGGATTTTGGATTTCAAAGCCCCCCTCGGCCTCTCTCTAACAAATTTCTATCTTCATCTAAAAACTTTACTTGAGTACTTCAAATGCTCAAATCTCTTTGCTCTTACACTTTTTCTACTTCACACTTCCAATTTCATTCAGATAGAGTTTGCACCCTAATACATATATATGTATTTATAGATAAAAAGTATGTGTGGACTAAACTATTTTATTCACTGACATATACAACCGGATATATTCTTACTGCGGTGGGAAGTTTATTCTATCCAAGCTTAGGGAAAATCAAAGGATTCGCACCAATGAAGCTCTTTGATGTATTAAGTATACATTTATATATGAACCGACTGACTTTAGGTCTTGCGGGATGAAGGATTCATATTCAGCCTGATTTTCAGATTCAGCAAAGGAATATACTTTTTAGGATTAGGATTGAAATGATAGAATCAGGTTTTCAAAGGGGAATTTAGTTCGATTTGTAAAATCCTTCTTCCTTTAAATTTGATTTTTATAACCCTCTCAATAGCTAAACTTTGCATTCTATAGCTGTATAACATCAAATAACTTTGGAGTTTCTTCAAGTGACTTTGAAAAAATGCACGTACAAGTACTATAATAATTATATATAATCTTCTTGCTCATGATGCCAAACTTGAGTTGTTTGGTGAAAGCCTTCACAACTTCCGATTCCTATTTAAGGTTTCCCAAATGCGTTTAGGATGACGAGTCCACGCAATTTTATTGTTGTATGATGAAATGAAATGGTGTTATGTACATAGAAAAGAATGAAAATACAGGGTCCGGCGTCCTATTTTAGTAAAGCTAAAAAGGCCGTCACCTTCAAAGGGGTGGACCAACTGAAAAAAAATTTGAACTTCGCATTCTCAAGCATATTTCTCACATACCACAAAAAGTTAGAATCTAGAATTTCTGAAACGCCGAAGCAATTGGGCCTCAAAGTTGAGTACTTTTCATGAGCTGTTCCAGGGTT
>JAQGBQ010000733.1:0-16929 GCA_034698485.1 Vertagopus arboreus
GTCTCAAGATCATCAAATGAAGATGTCAAAACTGTACAGAAGGCAGATCCTCCTCAGAAGATACCTAACATTATTGATACGAAACCAGCACGTGTGACCCGTTCTACCACGAGGTCCAATGTGACTGCTACAGCAGCAGTTGCAGTGACTCCTAAAAATGTACCGAAGAAAACTGTAGCTCCTGACGATGAAGAACTTATGAGCCTTGATGGTTCGTCAAGCTCATCTGAATCCCGTTCAGATGACTCGGATTTTATACCAGAAGATGTTAATGGATCGCAAATGGATAATAATAAATCAAACTCGGTTAAGAAAGTAGTCTCAGCTGCTGCGAAAAATGGCACTATGAAGACAAAAAAGCTGTCAAAATTCCATAAGATTTACTCGTCGTCTGAGGCCTCATCGTCAGAAGGAGAAAAAGTTGAAGGTGTTCCGAGTAAAAAAAATATATTCAAAATACATAAAAAATCGAATCACATTGTACAACGGAAAATCATTGAAAACAAAAAACCAACAGAGAGCTTACGAAAGCTTGAGGATTCATCTGATGATTCTAATAACGAAGAGAGTAGCTCCAGTACTCCTCTACAGATAAAAAACTCGTCTACAAATCTCCTCCATTCTAGACCGGTTGATTATAGTTTTAGCAAAAAAGAAAATGAATCTGTTTTGAAATCTTCTATCTTGAAAGAAGAAGCGGAAAGAAAGCTGGATATTGGTAGGATTCTTGCAATAGGAGAAAATCGAAGTCAGAGGATTTCAAAAGAAATGTCCGAGTCTAGCAGCAGTGTTG
The DNA here is from genome assembly GCA_034698485.1 of Vertagopus arboreus. Taxonomy (NCBI): domain Eukaryota; kingdom Metazoa; phylum Arthropoda; class Collembola; order Entomobryomorpha; family Isotomidae; genus Vertagopus; species Vertagopus arboreus. The sequence continues at coordinate 794 of JAQGBQ010000733.1, forward strand.
CGGTAGATAATTCGAACGTGGATTCATCTGATGAAAGTTCTGTTGACTGGGAAGAGATAGAAGACAATGGAAGTCAAGAACATGCCAATGAAAATGTGTATTCTGTCCCAGCTGAAGGTGTCGTAGTTACACTGCCTGGTCAAGGGCCCGTTTTTAATCGAAAAAAAGGTATTCACTCGTTTTTATAATATCTAAACACTTGATTGGTACCAAATGTATTGCCGATCTCACATTTAATGTGTTAACAAGTACTGATTATTATTATTATTTTCAGGCAAAAAGGAATTTGATGTGGCCGATTGGATTCGGAAGCAAACTAATCAAAACCTACGTGAGCACCAGGAGCTGTTGCATAAAACCAATTTGCTATGCTTATTGGCTAGAGGAATAATGGTCAACAACTGGCTGCGCTCTGAAGACCTTTTGGCTGTTGCATTGTCAATTCTTCCGTCACAACAAGCATATCCACCGAAACATTTAAATTTGACATATCTGGAAAAGTTCCTAAGATGGTTTAAACGTACATACGGACTAGAGGGAAAGGATTTGGACATCAAGGCAAACGAGTTTGAAGAAAATTTGAAAGTCCAGCTTTTAGCCAAACAGTGCACAACTCAAGAGAATCAAGTATTTATATTCATTGCAATATTAAGATGTCTTGGTGTAGATACTCGCTTGATGTGGTCTTTGCAACCACTTCCACTAAAGGCCCCTTCAGAAATTCTAATGAAGCCCGTAAAGCCTCCAGTTGAAGAGAATGCAGAGGAGAAAGAAATTGAACCGACAACACCATCGTCGTCAGAAAAGCCTTCTGCTTCGAAAAAGAAAGCACCAGCCAAGTCCAAAACCAAACCTAAAACGCAGCCGAAAGTTAAAAAAAGCAGCAGAAATATAATTTCTGATGATGAGGAAGATGGACAAAGCGTCACTGTAACAGCTAAGCCTGTTAAGCAAGGTCGAGATTTTTGGGCCGAAGTCTATCTCGAAGAAGAAGAGCGATGGGTATCCGTTGACATTACCACTGGGAAAGTTCTTTGCGATTCTGAGATAGAGGTAACTTCACAAAATTACGTACAAGTTAGTTTAAATTAATATTATTTGATTGTAGATTCATTTATTGCTTTTAGGCAAGTTCGACACAACCTTTGTGTTATGTTTTGGCCTTCGACAATACTGGACGGGTAAAAGACCTTACTCGAAGATATGCAACACGATGGCTAACTGCTACACAAAAGATACGGGTAGATAGCGAATGGTGGGATATTGGGTTAAAACCATTCAGAGGAAGGAGGATGGCCAGGGATAAAGAAGAAGACCGCTATTTGGACCAACAATTAATTTCTCAACCCCTTCCAAAGTCGATACAAGAGTAAGTTGCTTAAAATTAAATACGAATTCGAAATAAAACAAATAATTAACCACAGTTTAGAATTAAAAATATCATGCTATATAATAACAAATGTTCTTAATAGATGCAAAGGTCATCCGCTATTTGCTCTGCGAAGACATCTTTTAAAATTCGAGGCGATCTATCCAATGGAGGCTAATCCATTAGGTTTCATCAAGGATGATCCAATATTTTCAAGAGAGTGTGTCAAAACTCTACATACCCGAGAGTTATGGACACGAAAGGCGAAAGTTGTTCGAATGGGAGAAACTGCGTACAAAGTTGTCAAAGCTAGACCTAAATATGATCGGGTAAGATATTATTTTCAATTAACTTACAAATCTATTAAACTTGTAACAACCCTCAATTTATGTTAATTATTTATTACTTACACAGTCGTCCCACCAAATGATTAAGGACTTACCATTAGAACTTTTTGGAGAATGGCAGGTTGAAGACTACGTTCCTCCTGTGGCGAAGGACGGAAAGGTTCCAAGAAACGCTTATGGGAACGTTGAACTTTTTGATATTGATAAAATGCTTCCCAAAGGGACTGTTTACCTGCAACGTAAGTCTGCTGTCGTTTTATTGAAATAAAAAAAATTATTTGAGAGTTTATCGATTTAATTGATTATTTGCTCTTATGGATCGTATATTTACTTTTATAGTGCCTGGATTGAACAGGGTGGCAAAAAAATTGGACATTGATTGTGCACCGGCTCTCACTGGATTTGAATTCCACATGGGTTGTCATCCAGTTTTCGACGGCTTTGTTGTATGCGAGGAATACAAAGAGATTCTGCTAGATGCTTGGAGCCAAGTAAGTTCACATCTTTTAGCTTACATTTCTATTTTTACCGTACTCATTGAAAAACATTTTGATCTGTCTAATGTCTTCTGGATCATTTCCTTTAATTTCAGGAACAAGATGAGCAAAAGAAGAGGGATGAGGAAAAGCGACGAAAACGAGTCTATGGAAATTGGGCGAAATTACTAAAAGGTCTTTTAATAAAACGAAAGTTAGAGACCAAATACTCACACATGTTTACGAAGCGCAAGGCTGAAGATGAACCAACGACATCAGCAAATGCAGAGAAACGACAAAAGAAATAGAGCTTATGCTTAGTCATTTTTGTTGTAACCACTTTAAAATTTTCCGAATGGTATTTATGAACTTTAACTTATTAACTAATGCTCAGAGAATAGACTACGATGTACTTTACACTTTACAGTATTAAACTTCTCCGGAATAACTACTTTTGTACCTGAGTGAAATATGCAACTGAGTTTTAATATTGAATAAATAATTCAGATGCTTGATAATGAGCATAGGAAAAAATAAATGAATTCATATAATGTGGATGTTGTGTTTAATGTATTATAAGATCAAAATGTTGAGGTGTTTCAAATCGTAATTGATTATGTGCTTTTATTGACGTATATGGATTTTGCCTAGTTTACATTTTTCTAGGCTTGCAAGCAGTAATGAAAAACGGTGCCATATTTATTTCTTATTACAATATTTCATACTGAAGGCTAACCTTTTTACAAATCTAGGTTTTTCGAAAGCAATTTGCAATTTCCTATGAAGCGTCCAGAATTTATTTATTTTTTACTTCATACGAAATGAAATTGTAGTCTTTCCAAATCTCCTCCACTCCTGCTATAAATCTAGACAACAAACATGAATTATAATGAGCATAAAGTGCTTTGGACTGAATTGTCAATGAGCAGCTGGTAGTAGAATCTCAGCCTTTAAAGCATTACAGAACAAAGTAAACTGTAGCAAAGATGGAAACTTAAAGAAGGTAATAGTCAACAAGTGTGATGCTAAATTATAGCCTCAGAAAAAAAAGAACCTAGAAACTGGATGTTAGTCAGTCATCATCAAGTCACGAGGAGTACAAATGTCTCGGAATTGCCACTTGTTTTTCGATGGAACGCTGCGGCCCGTTTTATGAATCAGAAACCAAAAGGCAACAAGCGAAAATGAATACTTATGGCACAGATTTCTTTGATTATTAACTAATGGTATGCGGACATTGGTAAAAGCAAAGTTGGGAGTGACAATATAATTAGTACATAAGGTTCTGCAGGGCGTAGAATTAAGGATATCCGTATAATTAAGTCCACAAGATCATCATTTGGTCGGATACGTTATTGTATCATTTGAAGTGCTCCAGCCCCAATGCCGTAACCCACACCCTTCGGGCCGAATTTTCTTGCATAACAACCCTTACAATAAATGTTACCATCGGGGGCATCATTAAGGTTGGTAGAGTCCAAAGACCTATGGCAGTCGCCACAGAAGAAGCACCTACGATGCCATACCTAGATTGACGACCACAGAAAAATATAAATTACAAAACTGTTCAGAATAAAATCATCAGGTAAAGCTTTTTTATTTTAATAGCTTACTTTTCCTTTGCACAACATTTGTTCTGCAGCGAATACTGGAAATCCACATCTTGGACAACCTTCCCCCTCTGGTGCTTTAGCCTCTCTGCTTATCTCGGACCTTTAGTTTAGAAACAATCAAATTAAGTAATTTGCAATGGATAATATGATATGCTCTCGTTGTTTTCATACAGTGGAGCAGTAGAATCTCCCGAAACGGAAACCAAGGTTGGAGAGTAACCATAGCCATAACCCTTTGGACCAAAATTCTTGCCATAGCAAGCTTTGCAGTAAATCTCCTTATCTGGTCCATCACAAGACAAGATGGAATCGAGTGGTCGTCTACACGCTGCACAAGAGAAGCAGACCTTGTGCCATACCTAAATGTCATCAAAATTATTCATCCGTTAAAAAAAAAATTTTCAGCAATTATTCTAATGATTTCAGACTGGATAAATGTTTAAACTTACAGATCCCTTTGCCAGCATCTGTTCTGCAGCATACACAGCCCCGCCGCAGCGCGGACAACCTTCACCGGGTGCAGCCTTGATTTTTGCACAGTCACTTTGAATTTGATAGCTTGGTTTCTGTGTGTCGTTTTCTTCGTTCCTGTTTTACAGATCGGGCTCATGAATATTCTGACATGTTTGATGAATTGTCAGAAAATAAGTGTAAAATACTCACGGCATAACGTCTGTTTGAAGGAATCCAGAGCCACATGCAAATCCATAACCTTTCGGTCCATATTTCTTTCCGTAACAAGTCCTACAGTAGACATCCCGGTCTGGTCCATCGCAGGCGTTAATAGAGTCAAGCGTCTTATTGCACTCCCCACATTTGAAACATTTCCTGTGCCATCCCTGAGAAAAAAAGAATTATGTTATTTCCGTAAGCTGCCAATAAATTGATTCATCAGAAATTCAGTTTTTTAAAATAAATGATTAGAACTCACTCTGCCCTTGGCAAGAACCTCCTCTGCGGCATAAACTTTGCCACCGCACCGAGGGCATCCCTCTCCTTCGTTAGCCATTATAGATGTTGTATCGGTATGTGGCTTATTGGACAAATACTGATCCCTAAATTATGATTCATACATATATTATTTAACTTTGAAATCTTTCTTCACGTCATATCGGTGTATAAACTTGGAACGTATTATTATCAGATATCTGAATGTAAAAGTGTTGCTGTGCATTCGATTAGTGTACTACATGTATATATAATAAATAAGCTACTCGAATTAGGGTTTACATATATTATGTTTAGGTTCTACTGAATTTAATACGCAGCTCGATTATGGGAAGCTAATGAAAAAAATGTGTGCAAAAATCTAGATTTGTTTAGTCTATCAAGCGATTTTCAAAAAAAATGTGGCAACTATTTATATTCCAATAAAGATTACAGGAGCGTTTGGTTTCGATGTTGCATTCTTTTTTATAAACATTAGGGTTTGGCATGTTTCATAAGGGGAAGGTATATCCGTGCTTCTGCAAAACATAAATGGAAGTGGTGAAGAGTTATTTAGAAGACAGGACAAGACTTGGCAAATGTACCTATAATATCAAGGGAAACACAGTTTTGCTTTTAATATTTGATGTGTTCTGTAATGAGAATGAAAAATGGAAGGGGCATGTGTGAACATCACGCAAAGATCCCTTAACGAATATGGTGAAAGTAAAGTGAAAGTACAAAGTGTAAACTTGTATGAAAGGTGGGATAAAGGATGAGTCTCTTACTCTCCATCGTCTGATGTTAAAGTGGCACCTCCACCCCCGTAGCCATACCCTTTTGGACCAAACTGCTTCCCGTAACAAACTGTAAATAAGCGAAGCAGAAGCTAATGGTCAGATAATCGCCAAAAATGTCAAGATTACCCGTTCAGTATTGACTCGTCACTCTGTAGGATTCCAGCTCCTTGGCCAAAACCATACCCTTTCGGTCCAAATTGCTTCGCATAACAAACTAAATTCATACAAGCCGATCGTGAGTTTATTTAAAATTATGAAAAAAATTCCCAATAATTTGTTTCAATGCATCTCAATTTGATTTTAGACATGGTCAATCATTAAAACCACTATCACTAACTATTTTTCATACGCAGGTTTGAAGATTTCACGTAATAATAATTTGTAAGTAAATATGCGTGTAAATAAATCACCCCAAAAATATTTGTCCTCGAATTATATCGGAAAATACCTTTGCAGTAGATGTCCCTATCTGGACCATCACAATGGATCGTTGAGTCCAGATACTTATTGCAAGCCTTGCATTTAAAACAGGCCTTGTGCCAACTCCGACCTTTGGCCAACATCAGCTCTGCTGCATAAACTGCTCCTCCACATCGGGGGCAACCTTCCCCCTCCTTGGCCATAGTTGCTGTCGTGTTTGTATTCTGCCAAGTATTAGCACTGATGCTGCAAAATCAAAATACATCATAAATGTATGTCAACTTGATACATTTATACATTTTAACCAGTTCTACATATCCTTTCACGCTCACATTCGTCCATACATGCAAGTTAGTTAACCAATCGACGGATTTAGAAGGTCAAGAAGTGGAGTTCATAATATTGGGTCACACATAAGGGCCTGGTGCCATGCATTTAAAATGATATTTAATTGCACTTTTAACAACTCATAATCTCATGTGAATATCTAAAATGTAAATACAGGACAAATATAAAGATGGGTGGGTTAGTTTAGATAATTATAAGTAACTTTTGTGTCAAAATACAGCAATACAATTCAAAACATAACAATTGTTTTGAAAATATACTTCTAATATCTGATTTCAGATGTATGATTTTTGAGTTTTTTTTTGGGAAAAGAGATAGATTAATTGAGGTTTGTTAATTTTAATTTTATGATAGATATGTACCCTGTCTGTAAATTTCACACTTAAATTTCAAAGCGGATAGTAAAGCTAGAAGCATGTAAGGGTGGGATTGTAAGTTATTTTTCTACTTTAAATGAAAGAATGTTATATGCCTCTTTGTTAAGCTTGTCTAATGAACTCTAAAAGCAGATGGAATGATAAGTTCAAAACCCAAAATGCTGAGCTTCGGGAAGAATTACTTTTCGTGGAAAATTATTTGCAGCTTCGAAAGATAAAAGGGAACCAAGATTTTGTTTTTCCATGTGGGGCTATAAAGCACTCCTCTCATTCGATCCGCACCCAACAATAGTGACTATATAATGACTACGAGACCAGAGCAGGTAAAGTACAAGTGATAAACCGTTAATATTTAAATTGCAGTTCATACACCTACAAGCAGCAAGATCTTTAAGAAAGAGTAGCTGTCAGCTCACAGAACTGACATCATATCAATTATCAAAAGCCTTATAAATTATCTAGCAATTATAAGCAATTTTCAAACCATCCACTAAAGATGATCGTATCAGAGAATCAGTCCCTTACTCTTCGCAGAATCAATGTCAATGAGTTCTTTCGAATACCCTCCATGCAAAGAAAATCATGTTCTCTTTTAATTTCTTAATTGCATTGAAAGGGAAGTTTTACAAAATTGTCAGGTCTGCGACAAATAAATAAAAGGAGAGAAAAGTAGCAGCTCAGCGTTTGGGGCTTCTTGAATAAAAACTGTTTTAATTGTTTAAAATTTTTATAATGACAGCATCATCTACAAAACTTCGTGCTGTTGAGTGCAAGGGTGGTATTCTTTATAATGTTATTGCCATTAATTGAGCAGGTGAATGTTAAATATTGGACAGAAATGTATCCATGTTCGGATATGAGAAAACCGCAATCATGAACAAGCCAGAGATAGAAATACTTTGTTGAAGAAAAATTTCGTGCACTTCTTTATAAGAAACACAGGAACATTGATACAAAAGCACTCGAATCTTCTTTCGTACACACTACAATGAACTAAAAAATTTAATGAGGATTGAAACAAAAATTCTCACCCTGGACATTGTCCCAGGTTTTGTCAAGGAGTTCCTTAGTTGTTTCGTTTTACGTGTCAAATTATCATCTCTTTTAAGCGGTCAATCATCCAAGCCCCTGTCAGTTCCCCCCGCCTTCGCCCTACTCAAAGTCGATGACCATCTACTTTTCGATAATCCATCCTCTAACAACATTAACATACTTCTGGCAAGTCTCTTCTTCTTCTTACTTATTTCAAAGAACTTTAAAAATTTACTAACGATACTTTTGTAGGAATTTGCAAGTTAATTATTATATGAGATGGATTAAGTATACAAAAAAAGTTGCAGAAACATGGACTTCAAATATTTTTTAGCGTTAACCAAACCTGTACCGTTTATTAACCAACAGACTTCCACCATGTTACACTCATAGCTATTTTTTACACTATCGCTCCATTTCGCTTTTCATGTTGATGATGCAATACGTTTGCAAACAGATCTCATCAAAAGAGACTGAGTTCAATTGCAAAGATCTCAACCGTTTTTAAATGCATCTTGACAATTAGCACGAAATCCGACCTTACTGAGTAGGGATCTGCACCATGGATAAGCACAGAAAAATGTGAGCTCAACGAAATATGTTAGTAGCAAAAGTATATATTTTTATAAGAGATAAAAAATTAACCCCAGTCCGTTCAATCTTTTTGATGTTAAATTGAAATGTTTGATTGTCATGTTGGAGTTTTGAAACGAGAAAAACTATTTTTAATGTTAAGCGTTTTTTTTAATTCTTGTACTGTACTTGTATGTAGTTGTATATTTATTATTAGCAGAATAAGCGTTACAGAGAATACAGAGGTTTGAGAATCAATATATTTGTTGTATACATATTGTCCTGTAACCCTTCCTGAATCGTTGCTAGTATTATTAGAGAAAGCGTATTAGAAGCGATAAGATTATCTTACAGTCTGATTGTACGAAGGCCTACGAATAGCAAGCCTATATGTAGTTAAGCGTATTGGGCTTCAGATGATTCTTAAAGAGTCAAACGTCACCCTGATTATTAAGTAAAATATATAGTAAGCGTATTAAACAGTAGAGCACATTTTTCGTTTGCATACCAATGATGCGTCCCTAGTCGTTCTTTGCAGATCGAGCACAGACATTTTATATGAAATCTGGAAATTACGAATTGACTATGTGACCATATTGGATGCAAACTCGCATTCATCATCACCATGACCAGCAAATTACAACATTCTAACAAATAGTCTTATTACGTATGAATTAATTATTTGAATTAATCAATCATTAATAATAATAATAGTAATAATAATAATAATAATAGTAGGTAGAGTAATAGGCAACCAAAGATCAGAGACTTTTATGGATGCATACTATGCATTTCCATACATTACAGGACACTTACACTCATGACTGCACTACGGTAATTTTTAATTCATGAAGAGCTATCTTTTTTGGGAATATTTTGTACAGAGATTTTGAAAAAAAAATCCAATGGAGAACTCAGCATTTTAGGTTTCAACAACAATGTGTTTTTTTGTTGCAGCCGGAAAAAGTAGTACAGAATGTATTATTTGTGGGCAATTTTTTAGAGACAAAGGCGGAAAATAGTTTCGATTGTGTATTTACAACGAAAATGTTCTTGTATTTTTATACTGATGAATATATAGTAGTAGTAGTAGCAGTAGCAGCAGAAAGTAGTGCGATTGAAGTTAACTAGGTAGCTAGAGTCAGACAGGTGTAGTGGCTAGCAGGGAGCTAATTTTGTGCATCAATTTTGGCTATAATCAACAAACACAACACACAGAAGTCAGAAACAACTTCGAAATTTCTTCCAGTCTAAGCTAACCTATTGTCTAACGTTTTGCTTAGAAGTTCCACGGTTCCACAAAACTCATGAAAATTGTCAACCTATCGTTAGTTATGTTTTATACATGTGCCTCTGTATACAATTGACCTGCAAAACCTACTGAACCGTTTTCATGAACTTGCTTATGCTGTTTTCACTTAAATTTGTCCTAAGCTATTTACAGCTCCCGTCTTAATAGTATCTAGTATGAAACTCTTGACCAGGATTAAATGCATTTTGAATTATTTACGAATAGAACAGACACTTTCTTATCCGAATTAATTTGAAATGATTTTATGCACGAAGATTGTTTGGTTGGTGTCACAGGTTGTGAAATTCCTTCTTAATCATCCATAGCAAATGAGTTAAAGGAGAAAGAAATTGACAAATGTATATTACCTGGGCTCATCCGGGTTTTGTTGAAGATGCTCTCCAGTATCTGTAGAGAGGCATCCAGCACCACCACCGAAACCGTAACCCTTGGGTCCGAATTTCCTTCCGTGGCAATTTTTACAGAAGAGTTGTCCATCGTGCTCAGAGCAATTCGTAGAGTCCAAAAACTTGTTGCACATGTCTAATTAAATCATTAAAAAACATACTTATAAACTGTGTTTTAAAAGCTGAAAGCATGAAAAAACAGTAGCAATTAATTATTAAATCAACTTACCGCATTTGAAGCAAGTCTTGTGCCATTTCTGACCTCCAGCTAGACGTTCTTCAGCAGCATACACGGATTTGCCGCATTTGGGGCACTTCGGGTTATCAGGAGGCTTGAAAGGCATATTGGCAGTGCTTTCTAATAATAAAGAGTTGAGAAAAAACAATTCAATCATTAATTCATATCATTCATCACATGTTGGGAATGTTTGAATTATTAATCAATGTCAAGTGAGGAAAGAAGTATGACTGCTTGTCTAGTCATTATTGACAAGGTCCTTACATAAGCTGAGAAGATAAATGGTTGAGAATATCGTCGGATTATTATTACGAGAGAGTCAATATTTCGGGGGAGACATGCGGGAGGATGATCATCATGGGTATTAAAAAATGGCTAAGAAATGTTAAAAAAGTGTGTCTCGCTAAATATTTAGTGGTAGTTGGTGGTGGTGGTGGAAGATGTGAAAGATTTAATATCGTATTGCCTTTTACCAAATCGGGAAGCGAGGGGATCTTTGCCAAAATCTGTGGCTAAAATTAACGTCGTGAATCATGCAGGTGCAGGAGTGAGGCTTTCTCCGCTTAGAGCTTTTCAAAGGATTGCCCAGACTGACTTGCTCTTTGAAACATTTCCATACATTCCCTTTATTATGAAATAATAAATCCGCTTTGACTAATAATGAAAATATTCCCCTTTCAGCTTCCAAACTCGTTGAAACTGATTTTATTCCGCTTAAATTGGAAGTATTAGTATTGGAAGATAGAGAAGTAAAATTTGGTAGACGACCTGAAGCGTGGAAATCCCTCGGCATTTATTTTTCTCTTTCACTAAGTCAGAAATGAGGACACTCTTGAGCTTCCTACTTTATCTTTGTATAAATGCCAATTTCCTTAGCACCTTTTTGTATATATCTTATGTGTTCCTTCATCAACAAACATAGTCTGAAGCCAGATCCGTGTTTTTGTTACTTGATGTTTCATGTTTTTAAAGTATTTTAAAGTACAAATCATACTACAACCACAGACTCGGGGTTTGTCTTTTCAGAATTCCTTAGTTTGTTAATAGAATTTCAAAAGAAGTTGTAAACAAAGGCTTCTAAGTAGTTTAAGTATTGCACAGAAGGCCGTGTTATAATTGCTACTAGTAATTCCAGAGGCATTTAAATGCTCAACGGCCTTTGAAAATTCTTGTCTTTTTGCCGTTAGTTGTAAAAATTTAATATGATCCATATCCTTTTAATGTAGCGAGTAAAATTACGTGGGTGTAACCATGTAGCTAACAAAATGGTGTTTCTCTCCAACACATGCTTCATTGTCAGTTCTAACGTCTATTATGATACAAGGATCGGATTCACTGCCAAACTTCTTTAAACGCATACAGTTTCATGTCTTTTATCCTTTCACGCTATGACTCATTCACATACTATTTATTAGAGATTGCAAAAATGTGTAGTCTAGCAAATGCAAAAGCAGTTGAATTTGAACTTGAGTTTTCAATATTTTTGAATACCAAATGCCCTTCGAAAAGTTTCACAAGAAATTGTTCACAAGTTTCATTATACTTGTACGAGTATAATATTGCCAAAGAAGCCTCAAAAAATAAATTGACATTGATTGGAAAATAAAGTGCAATGTTAATTAAGAAATTGCATGACATTTTTAGATTTTTTGATTGATTGTCTTTAAACTGGCCGATGACATGTGTACATAATTGTAATTGGGATGTTGTTTGTTGTCAACATTGAGTGCAAACATTGGTTGACTGAACAAATTATTTGGCAGAATTAGACGAAATTTGCCGTGGTCTGACTTGAATTATCATCTGTCATCACCGTGACTTATAAAACTTAATTCAGTGTACCTAGTGAAGTTTAAATGTTTTTATTAAATGTCTTTGATGGGGTTGCATGAAAAATCTTTTGGTCGAAAGGCTCGTAAAACATTAGCGGCCAATCTATTTCCTGCATTGAGCCTGACAATTTTATTGAAACGTGGTCTTCCTGGATTTTGTAACCAAGCTATCGTCTTCTTGCAAGATCAGATCATGGCTAATTTTAGCCCACTCCCTCTCCGTTCGAATCTCTTTCCAGATCTTTTTATGGAACTCCTTGTCTCAAAGAGCCAAGTATCTCAACCGTTCTACACAACTTTTATTTACCATGGCATAAACTCCTTCACAAATAAATGCTCAAAATATCCTTAAAACAACGAGGCGTGGGCACAATCTCACTCAAGTTCATTCTTTCATAAAACAATTCTTTCTCCATCCGGAAGATTACATATGACATTGGATTGTAATGGGATAAAAGAATTTGAAACATTTAAAAAGAAATGCATTTCCTCCTTGTATATACACACACCTTAAATTCCTTTTCCGAAAAAATAGCTGCGTATACTCTAATGTCAATTGTCTAAGATGCGAATTGTATTATTATTTGTATTCAAACTATTGGAATTCTTGAAACTGGAGCAGCCAAGTCGTTTGGCACTTTGCCCTGGCACTCTGAACACTTAAGTATTTCCGTGTGTACAGCTCAGGTGATCTCATTAATTATTAAAATATGACTCTTATAACCAAATGATCTTTTGAAATGTAAAAAAATCCCTTATTTTAATCTTTTTCTCAATAGTTTCTCCATACTAAGGCAATGTGTACTATGATGACTTTCTAATTGTAAGATTGTATTGATTGATGTTGAAAATTCCAAACTTCAAAATGCTAACTCAAATTTTTATAAAATTTTGAAACTTTGTTTCTAAATATTCTAAGGGTTTTCACTAGTGAAAGTGTAAATGAGTTGTTAAATAGTAAAAACTTGTTTTGTGTCTTACCTAAGGTTTTGCTTATCCGATTTGGAGGAGAGAGAGAGCTCTTGAGAGAGGTTTACCACCGGGTTTCACTAACAGAGTAAATGTGGCACGTTCTGAAACACTTAGCACATGAAAAGGGTAGTTGTCCGATCATTTTAGTTTTGTTAAAAAGTTTGCACACGGCCCTCAGGTCGTGGAATAGGAATAGAAAGCTCTTCCCACGTACATAGACTCGGTGAAGTCACTCTCCATCTCCACACTTCCTTACATATATACATACATTATACATACACGTTCCGAGTCTTTTTGGAGGTTCGAAACATATGCGAGAGGAAGATAAAACCAAAGTTGCTAACTATACTATAGATTTCCTACGCTAAATGCATAGAGGTTTTGACATGGAGGATTCTGCAAGAGCGTAGGTTTTTTGGATCCGATGGTTAACTCAAGCCAAGCCCCTCGATAACTTCAAGACCTGTGCGTATTGCCGTTCTATCACTTCTTTACTTATCTACCCTAATTTCATATTCTCAACACTTTTCTAGTCCGCACTCTGCATTTATCATCACTTTTATCTCATCTTTTAAAAAATCCTAGAATCTAGACAGATATTAGATTCAGAAATATATACGCCCAACAATAATATAGCAGATGTATGAGTATCCAACAACAAGTGTATTTATTCGGTAGAAAACCTTCTTGAAGATTTAGATTAGAAACAATTCTCTTTCATTCGTCTAATAGTCTAGCCGATTTAACACAATTATGATGCCTTCAAACCCTATTTGACCGTAATTGTGAATAGCTGTCAGGTAAGGACATGGCTGCTTTGTTTGATTGTGTCTTTATGCAGCATAACTGTGGAAAAGAAAGGAATTCGAGTAGAGTTGAATTTAATCGCTGCAGAAGCTTTTCATAATAATATTATAATCTTATGCATACTACCTCTGGCAAGGATATCTTATCTTTCTTCAAGGATGTCTATGATGATTGCATAAATCGCTTCTGTCCCCCATTAAATCTCCTTCATTACGATTCCTTTCCGCCTACGCAAGCAAAAAGTTGTGTCATCATCATATTGCACGTAGAATCATTTGCAGAGAGTCTTTGCCCAAATACCTCGGGAGTGTACTATCGGGTTTTATACTCTGTATTTGAGATCTTTGATTCTTGATCATCATCCTCTAACTGTCGGTTCAGACTAGGGTTTTTTAAATTTACCATCGTAAAACCTCAGGAAAAAATAAATGTATAAGTTTAACTATAACAGAGAAGAGTCTTGCAATAGATTCAGAAAAAATTACAAGCCTCCTCTACGTCTGAAGTTTCTGTTTGGCGTGGGGAGGAAACAAGTATTTATAACTTGAAAATGTATGCAATGAAGAATTCCGAACCGAAAATAGGGCTCTTACTAATCCAATCCAGCAGGATTAGGATATCCAGCAGAATCTTAAAGGTGAGTCATTCGAGCAGTAAAAGGTAACAATATCTAAGATCAGCTAATTATACTTATTAATAACTATCTAGCGTCTCTAGTCTTCAAATGCAATGCAATAAAAAGTACCATATAGTAGATTAAAACACATATTCTATTATAAGATTAAAAACTCCACCATGCAAATTTTGCAAATTCTTACAAAAGGTTTTTTAATTCGAATAGTTCTAAGACAACAAAGTCATATAGTACTGCACAGTAAATTTTACATATCAGGCCTGATTATACTATTCAAATGAAAATCAATTAAAAGTGTATTGCATCAACCTCTCATCTACATGATCCTGTTCTTGTTATTGTCATGATCCTGTTCTTGTTCCTCATCATCCTGATTAGCTGCTTCTGAGTACTCACCTGGAACAAATATAGTTTAAGAGCTAGAATATATTTGTCGCAAGGGATTCGTACAATAAAATGTGTTATATTCCATCATTCTTACCTGAGAACAAAGTATCGTCCATTGCCAAAGTTTCAGGATCTCCATTTCTTGGGGGGTATTGCATCATGGCTCTAGAAATTGAACGATTCCATTTGACAGCTCGAATACGAGGGGTGCTTATCGCTGATTCGGAAACGATATAAGTTCCTGGACGCTTGATAGATGGAGGATATAAGGGGACTCCTTGCAGGGATTCATCTTCAACTGTGCTGCTTAGGTTTCGGTTGTGGATCGTGTAAGTTCCCGGACGAATCTGCTTATCTTCGGCAAGGTCATAGGGAATTGGATGCACGATATAAGTGCCCGGACGAACGTTGGGTGAAAAATATTTGTCTGATTCAACCTTCTTATCGTGTGTTAGATCCACAACACCAGATTCCGGGAGAATATTTGGTGGAGGAGTCAACAAAGCAGGGTCAGGAAAGTTCCTAGGAAGAGAACCCGAATTCTGTGATTTCTTGGCAGCATAGTAGTCCATGTAGTACTTTTTAGAGACAACACGAGGCTTGTAATAGGCAGCAGGGACTTCCTCTGTGTGAGTCTTGCTAGCTTCATCAACCAAACTGCACAAGCTAAGCACTCTTTCCTCACAGTTTGCCCATGAAGGAAGAATGGCATCCGGCGAAGTAGAAGCTTTGAAGTCTTCATATGATATAAGATTGGAACCTCGACGCTTCAAGGGTTGACGAGGACTGAAGAAGCCCTTTGTGCCGATTAGTCCGCTAGCCAATCGGTTGTTGAATCCTACGAAAGTATTGTATCCTCTGTGCAACGGTGGTCCCCTCACTTCTTCAGTCCAAGCGTTACGAACCATACGGAAGCATTCAGCAAAGCGATCGCATTCGTATTCCGAAACAAATGTGATTCCATAAATGATGCGAGTGTCCTTGTCCTTCCAATATCCAAATTTTCCAGACGTTTTCTCAAATGTCCGATCTGGAAATAGAGTGGAGTTGATGACAGCAGTTCTGCAGTCTGTTTCAAGAGAAAGGATCCGGTAGATTCGCCGCTTCTTATCAAACATTACTGCTATTGGTGCCAGTCGTTCGGTCAAAGGAATCCACTCAACCCCCAAATGGTCATACGTGTATTGCTGCGTTATTGCCAAGTACAAAAACTCGACTGGTCGATCGAAGGGAATCATGTTGATAGTCTCAGCCATTGTGAAAGAACTTTGATCTGTAATTTTCAA
>JAQGBQ010000734.1:0-16915 GCA_034698485.1 Vertagopus arboreus
CGCCAAATCAAAACCTTCTGTTTCATGGGGATAGATGTTCTTTGATTATCAAACAGGTTGAAATGAATGATGGCGGAAAGTACTCCATGACGGCAATCAACAGTGGCGGTGAGGCAACTTCAAGTTGTAAAGTCCAGGTTTACGTATAGGAGACTGGTGTAGAAGGTAATAAAATTGTAATCAATAAAAGTTTGATATTAGAATTTGTACATTACATGACATGCATTAACTTTTGTACAGAACAAACACTGATCGAACCACCAAAGTTTGTAAGAATCATTCAGGATGACATGGTAACGGCTGGAGATTGGTTTGAATTCGTCGTGGAGTTGGCAGCTCATGCCACTGAAGAAGAGCCACAGCTAACATGGTGGAAAAACAACAAAAACCTGGAACCATCGGAGGATATTGAGGTTTGTATTTAATCCATTAATTCGTTTTAGTATTCGTTTTGAATTTGTAATTTTAACAAAGACTGATTATTTAATGCTTGCAGATCTCGAGATGTGGAAATACTTACAGCCTTTCCTTCGAAGCGTGCAAACCAAATGATAAAGGCAACTACATAGCAAAGGCAGCCAACTCTGGCGGAGATAACAAATGCTTTGCGTGTTTGATTGTCAACGAAAATTTAGAGGTATAGTTGTAATTGAAGTAAATTTAAACTGTAATTTACTGAAAACAAATAATCTAATTTTTAAAAAAAACATTTAGAGGTCCATTGAGGAGCAAAGGGTTGACGAGCCAGTTCTTTTAGAGCAGCCTCGAAGGCAGTCTATTGCGAAAATTTTTAATAAAGCCCCGCGTTTCGTGGAACAATTAGAAGGTCGAATGGTTGACGAAGGAGACACAAATGTTTCACTCAAATGCGTAATTGATGGTGTGTTTCATTATTATCATTGTGTTATTGAATCCAAATTATTTTTTGGATTACTAACTAACTTGATTTTATTTCAGCCAACCCCCCTGCTGAGTTACGCTGGACCAAAAATAATTCTTCTGAGTCATTATCGATATCGGAGGACTCGAACTTTGAGCAGATGTACAGTGAAAGGGCTGGGGACGTTGCACTACTCATCAAAGAAGTTGGAGTAAGGGATGGAGGAAGATACAGCGTTACGGCTTCGAATGAAAGTGGAGTCGCAGAGTCCAGAAGTGAGTTAATATTATAACTATACATGTATCGTTTTGGATCCAGTTTGCAAGTTTGAAAGTTTTTTTTTCTTGATTTATATTTCATTCACAGAAACATAGTTTCGACCAGTGTTTATTAAAAGCTCCAATCCCAGACGATTAGGGAAGGTCAACGTTTGCGTTTAGAAATCGATTTGGTTGCAAACCCCGCTCCAGAAATAAATTGGTTTACAGATGGCCACCCTCTGAGTAGTATAGATCCTAGTATCATAATGGAAATGGACCCGGACAATCCCAATAGATATTCACTTGTTATACCTAAAGGTTTGTTGATCCAAATTACTTATAAGACATTTGATACACAGTCGTGTGATTTATTTTTAAAATATTTGAAAATATTCATTTTTGTAGTCATTAGTGGATTACATAACGGCGAGTACAAAGTCACGGCAAAGAACAAGGGTGGAGTCGTCACCTGAAATCCCCAATTATCCTGTTCCTGAACTTGTAGAGAACAAATATAAAATCCCACCTCCGGTTCCTTCATTCCTTCATTCCTTCACTTATTTAAATTAATATGTAGTTTTAAAGAATTTGTTTTAACACCAACAAATTCTGTTACGATTTAGATTAGCTTTATACGATCGTACGGGACAACTCAACTTCCGATTACAACGACTACGGTGACAGCAGACTCTGTTACTGTGAACACACATCAAGGACAAAGTGAATCCGTTTTGGAACGAAGACATGAAAAAACTGATGAAGGAGGAACGATTACTTTGATTAAACAAGAGCATTCTTCATTTGAAAGTAGATCTTCTAGTTCGACTCACGGGCTTCCAACATTACATGAATTAAGAATGCCCGAACCTAAACCTGTATTACGACCTGTATCGCCGCTGTCTTCATTGAAACCAGTGTCTTTATTCAGTTTTCAAATTCCGTCTGCTCCGACACTAGATATATTCTTAGAACCCTGTCCAGAACCAGAGATTCTAGTGGCACCAAGTCCTATGTCGTGGAAACAGCAGAAAAATCAAGTGTTGAAAAAAGTAAAAACCTTTTAGGATCGATCAGAGAGCCCTGATTTGGCATCGCCACCAACTTGAAGTATTATGATTGTTCCTCATAAAGAGCAACAGTCCAAGCCGGCGAATAAATAAAAATGGTAAATATTCCTATTTTGCCTCTCCAACCCTTTTCTTTTGGTTCCATGGACATTACACTACCCCCTTCAGTGTCTGCAGTTTTGATTGTGCCACCAAAAATAACTCGAGATATGACATCCTTAACAGAAATATCTAAGTACATGAAGTACAATCAATTAGAAAAAACCGACCAATATATGCAATCTCAAATGTCTTTATCTGAATTAAAGTTCATTAAACCATCAAAATCTATTCCTGAGAAGAGTTGAATTATGAATCAGATTTTTGAGACAACACCCATTCCTCTTAAATGGCAACCAGCTGAATCTTCAACACATTTATCATCATTAGGATCTATCCCAACCTCTTCAGCTAGTTTGTATCAGCTACAACTGCCCAAGTGTCATTTGTACCCGTAACCTCTTTGACATCCACTCTCCGGTCTCCGGTCTCTGAACATGGTCCAGAAGGATCTCGTTCTCCGACTCCCAATAAAAAAGCTTTGGAAATCTCCATCCAGAACTTTATAACTTGGTCTTATATTTCATATGATGTTATAATGAAACCTCAACAACCTCAAAAGATGTGATCACCTATTCTGGAAGCCGATTCAATTCCTGCTACTGTTTACTAACCTCAATTTATTATACCCAATCCTCAGTCTATCTCAAAGCTAGCCAGATCCACTCGAGTAAGTATCTAAATCGGCCTGATAAAACTCCAGTATGTAAAAACAGCCGAACTGAATCATGAAATGAATAATGGAAATGAAAGCACCGAGTTGTTAGACAACAAATGAAGCTGAAAACGCTGTGATAATCCTTATTAGAGGAAGATAAGACGGATTCTACATTAAATCTCAATTTCCCCTTTTATCTGTTTGTAATATAATATAACTTTAAATCTGTATCTGTACTACATGGGTTTATGCAACCAAGTTAGTAAGTTTATACGATTTGCGGTGAAAATATGATTCTCCTTTTGGTCCCGATTACTTGTATGCTTTTATGCTCTAAATTAAATAACTACATTAAATGCAGGGTATACAATCAATATTTTATTACCTTTTCACTTCTGTATGAGTCGTTCGATTGCTTTGCAAGAGATGATATTTTTAGGCTTTATTGTAGAACAGAAATTTAATTGATATTATTTCGTATATTGTATAATTCTTCTTGCTGTTTATTGTGTTATTTCATATACTCACTACTCTTTAGCAATTCAAGTTGATTTTTGATCTGATTATTTCATGACGGTAAATTTTTTACCGTGAACTCGTTGAAAAAATAAACTAAAAACCTAATGCTTGTTTTTAAATCTTGCTTAATAAAATTTCTTTATTAATACTTAGCACACATTAAAGTCTTCTAACCTTTATTTCTTCAACTCGTTAGCATTCTTGCGCTGTAATAGATTTCGTACTACGCTAGTCGGATGTTCAACAAATACTAAAACTTTTTAAGGACTCTTTCTAATTCGACAATTCGACTAATATCATTTTCTATGGATTATTGTTCAGCATTTTCATTCCTTGTTGTTCAATACGATAAGTTCAAGGCTATTGAAGATTTTTTTCTTCCTTTTATGTTGTTCAACTTACGCATAGGCATGATTAGCCTTGAACTTGTGTTTGTTTGTTACAGTCTTTCAGCCCTGAACCATTTTTTGAAATCATGGATCTTGTCTTTAGGTAGATTTTGTTGAATACTAAGAGCTTTCATTTATCTCGCTCTGCTATGTCCCGTATATCTTTAATTCTAGTATAGGTAGTTATTTTTTTCTACGAATTGTCATAAAGGAATGGAATTAAGTATTGACCTCATTTGGATAATTGTTGATGGATTGAGAATTATATACTAATTCTGATCTGAAATAAAACTAAGGCTGTTGTGTGTGTAATAGTAGAAACTGAAACTGATTTTCTTACAACATTGAATCTGATTAATCTACATTCTAATTATGTTTTTATCACATATAAAAATACAAAAAAAACAAAATTAACTTATGATAATACTATGATAATTTTCTTAAACATTTAACTGTTTTTAACCTAATAGTACTAACTTTTGACATGTGTGACTTCCTTTTCAATTAAGTAGATTTTGTAATTATATTTAAATATCTTTCCGGTTTCTGTTTCAAACAGGAGAAGCAATGGGTTGATGCTTTACACGATCCAGTCATATTTAAAATCAAAGCTCAGATTCTGTTCTTTCATAGCTCGTCGAAACAACTGCCGAACGTATGAATAATTAGGCGCCTCATCAAACGTAAGACCGCGACAATACGATAGGTACTTCGAGAGGACAGGTGGGCAATCCTATTAATAAATTATTTAAAATCTGAATAATAGAATATTTATTTTTAACAAATATTGTGTTTGAATGGAATCATTTCCTGACCTGGCAAATTCAATTTTTGTGTTTGTCTTACACTCTCCGATCATATCAGAAAATTTGCTAAATTTTCTAAAAATCTTCCATAGGGTTTCTTCAAAAACTTCAAATTTCTTCGTTTCTAAGTGTTGTTAAGGATTTTAGGCCTATCCTTCCCTATGTTAAATCCTCAAAAAATGATGAAAACCCGCATGGGTCATCTCCTGACCCCCACCGATTTTTTCTGGCATATGCATTCCTCCTTCTAGGTGTTTAGGATTCTGAATAACAAAACCGCATCAAAATCGGCTGGGTATTTTTTTAGATTTTTAATTTTTAAGACCTGGACAAATCACTGGGACACCCTGTGTATAAAAAAACTCTGTGTGATTAAAATGTCAAGAATTTCCAAAAGCATACTCAACAGACTCAAACTTAATGTCTCAAGCAAAGTCTGCATATTTTATCGTTGGCTCACAACTTCTGAACTTTCACCCTTTGGAGACTTCATTCATTCTTAATCTTTATACTGAGACTTGCATAAATACTATTCAGATCAACGGTTGCAAAAGTATAAGAATATTAAATTCGTTCGTTAACTTGGGTTTCAACAATGTCATCTTATTCTTAACCAGAAACTCAATGTAAAACTAGTTCAACATTGCCAGTTAAATAAGTAGGCAGCATTTACTTGTCTTATTGTAGACTTCGTATTCATAAAGGTTTAAAAAAAGTCTTACAACATAAGCAGTAATATAATAATTATACGGATAGAATGTTTAATATAAATAGTAAAAACTCAAGCCCAAACCTTGAAAGAGGTTAAGTTTACATTTGAAATATTACTTTGTTTATGCAAAGCTTTAGTTGAGTTCACGGTGTAAGTGTCTCTCTGTATATTATTCCACCATATCTGTTGATCATGTTAAAATAAGTATTTGACAATGTCTACTAATAATACTACAAGTAAAAAACAATCTGTACGATTTCAATGTCAACAATGTCCAAAATCATTTTCCACAAACTGGCTTTTAACCAATCATTCAAGGATCCATTCGGGTGAATCACTTTTCAGTTGTGAATTATGTGACAAGAAATTTACTACGAAACATCACTAATTAAATCACAGAGCTTTAAAGAACAACCGTTTAAATGTAGATTTTGTGGCTTCGCATTCAAAACTAATAACAGTTTAAAAATTTACCAAAAAAGAAGCACACGGAATCAATTCCAACTTTTTAATGTGACGAGTGCCCAAAGAAATTCAAAACCAGAAATTAACTTGATTCTTATAAATACAGTCATTCGGATGAGAAAACATTTGCATGCAATATTTGTGACAAATCGTTCAACCGTAAACAAAATTTAAGGAAGCACTGTCAAAGCGTTCATTTAAATGATCCTTCATTTAATTGCAAAATATGTGGCAGAAGGTTCAAAAGTAAGGGTTGCTTATCAAGACACATGATGCCATACTGGAGAAACACTGCATCAATGTCAATTTTGTAAACAAGATTTTAACACAAGTTAGAGCCTTAAAATTCACATTGGATCTCGACATTCAGTCATCTCTACCACCTTTGATTGTGACTGGTGTCCCAAAACATATAAATTAAAGAGCGGTCTTCGAAATCATCTCATCTCGGAACACAATGTTGCAGACAATCCAGAATCTTTGCTTCGTTGTGAAAGTTATAAAAAATCATTTGGTACAACTTCCGCACTGAATTTCCACATCAAAAGCCACACCCTTCTTCACAAATGTGGAATCTGTGGAAAACAATTCTCATCCAAAAGCCATTTCCGGAGCCCATACGAAAGAAAAGCCAAATAAATGCTATTTTTGCTCAACATCTTTTACAGCGAAAGTGAATTTTTTTAATCATTTGCGGATTCACACAAAAGAGAAGCCATTCAAATGCTAAATTTGCAATAATATGCTTATCGACAAGCCCAGTTTGGCAAAACATTTAAAACAACATTGAAATAAATCAGAAACTTGAATTGAATTGATCTGGATTATGAAAATCAATATAAAGATAAAGAATATTTTTTTTACTATGTTATTTTGATCCATAAATCTATATGTATCCATGACGTTTTTTAACACCAACATAACATTTCATATTCTTCTCTAGTGCTGTTATATAAAAAAAATTATTAAAAACCTCCAGTACAGCTTTGCATATCCCGAGCCAGAATTTGATACAATATTGATTTTTTAAACCCACTTTAAGATTTGTTAGACTAACTTGTATAGTCACTATTTGATTTTTTTTACAAACTAACCTCCTTCCGTTATTTAAGCAACTTAACTTTTAATCATACAACATTTTTACATTCAAATCTAACTATTAAAAAGACCCGTGGGGTACGCCTTTATGGTCGTTTTGAATAAAATTTATCTAAATCTGATTTTGTTTCCATTATTTAGACACTATAAGTAAACATAATACAAAATTACAGCTCTCTTGGCATGTACGCAAAGGAATTCTCGAAATTGTAGCTCACAGTCGACAAATTGCTGATGCTGCAATAACATCCATCATTAATGCGAACACTTCAAAAATCTTTGAGGAAAAATAATTTCATCTGAAATTTCCTGCTCGCTACCAAAGTAGTATATTTTACGTAAGCTGTGAAATAGATTCCAATACACTCTATATTTGAGGCCTCTGTTTCACAATTTGCAGTACTTCATAATAATGATTTTTAAAAAAAGTTAGAACTAAACTAAATCAAACATTTATGTAGAATTTGCAAGAAAAATTCGCCGCAGCAAGGGAACTATTTTCCTTTCAAAACGAGGATTTACCACCACAAATGAAGAGAAAAAGAAAAGTCTGGATGCTAAGTCCGCTTATGACAAAACAAAAGGAAAGAAAGTATACCAGTGTGCTGTATATAGCCCGTTGGTGTTTGCTTTGTGCAAAACTGGATATTATGCCCACATTGCATCTTTCCACTACGTTGGCGGAGAACTAATTCATATATAAATACTATTAATTTATAGCAGCATTATAATGGCATAAAAGTTATGAATATATTTACGTTTTGTATTTTAGGACAAAAGTTTAAATGTCCAGAGACTACTTGTCCACCGATGAAGAACGGCAAACATTTTGAAATCAATTGCCGAGCTTCAATAAGAACACATCATTCTTTTTATCATCCGCATATTGAGTGCCCAGGGCGTTTCAGATCATCAGCCATGGACGATGAAGCGGAAACCATTCTGAAATCCATGTCCAAGATATTTGCCACCCGTAGGTGTAAAATGTTTCCAGTTAAAGCCAGACAAGGTATAGCTGGCAAAAAAATTTCTGAAGAAAACAGAATTGCAGCCAATATTGCTTTGAAACATAGGTTGCAACAGGACCCCAGCTGGGAGTCGGAATGACAATGCCGATACTCATTATTATGACAATTGAGAGTGGGCACGGATCATGATAGTTGAACTGCTGGGGTCAGTCATAGTAAAGGAATGGATGGTAGTGTAGCAATTATTCAAAGTTAGCCTTCGCAAGTTAATTTCAAAGAAAACTTGTGTCTTTCAAAAGTTATGTATTTCTTAAGTATTAATTTTTTATTGAAGCTTGGTAATGTGGTAATAGGTTAGCGTCCATGAAATGTGGCCCTGATTTCAACTTTTCTTATTTTGTTAGATTTCAAAAGTTATTTATTTCGTAAGTATTAATTTTTTATTGAAGCTTGGTAAAGTGGTAATAGGTTAGCGTCCATGAAATGCTGCCCTGACTTCGACTTTTCTTATTTTGCAATAAATAATGAAAAAAATATGAATAAACAAATATTACATTTCTGTATGACGATTAAAAGAAAAGGATAATAATATTTAATTGCATTTATTTAGAACATATATATTTAGTTAATTGATTGCATGCATATATTTTATAATTATTTAGTTTTTATGGACCAGCACGAGAAAAAAAATTCACAAATTTCTCGGCCAACTTTTCATTTTTTTGACACATGTCAATTGAGCTAGTCCAATATATTTAAACCCAGCCTGTATCTTTTTCTTAGCTAGACGCCGTTCCTCTACACTTTCTTTCTCAATATTATTGCGCTTTCTTTTCTTGTTTCCAACCTCCTTATTCTTTACAGTTTTTACATTATTGTTTGTCTTTCTAAAGTGCTTTTGTTTTTTCATGCCCGTCTCTACACTTCCTTTCTCCTTCTCAATTTACTCCTCAATATTACTGTGCTTTTTTATTGTTTCGAATATTTTCTTGTAGTTCAATCTTTTCTTTCTCTGATTCATTCTCAATATTTTCCATCTGGTGTTCTTCTAATGCAGCCTCATTCATTAAAATCTTATCACAGTCAGCCTCTAAATTCTGATTGCTTTCCAAAAGCAAAAGTTTTTGTCTTTTATTTCTCTCTGCTTCTAATTTAGCTAATTTAAGCTGTTCCTCAAGCTTCTCAACCTCATCCACTGCTGTTCGTGCTTCATCTCTCGCAATCTCTAATTTAGTCCTTTTATTGTAGCTTGCTCCCAAAGTCCTAGTCCAGGTAACATAATTCTGGTTCTGTGCCTGGTATTGCTCGACATCAGTGATATAGTTTACAGTAAGCATTTCCTGTCTTCCAACTGGTATTTAACCCTTTAAACGAGGAACTCGTCTGAATTTCATATTTCTCGGTGTCCCAATGTAATTTACATGGTCCCATCTTCTATCAACAAGCTGTGACTTGGAAATGGTTGGATTACGGTTCTTCATTTTTTTCTCCAACTTTCTTTGATTCTGTAATAAATCAATGTATTATAACATTAAACACTATTACACTAATGATAATATTAATATTTATTATTTCATACTTGAATCAAACACCTCGTCTCCATTTCTTAATAACACGAAGATTGTCATCAATATCTTCTATGGGCAGTGATGACATATTTTCATCTTGATCATATGGATAACTTATGTCAACACATTTGTATTTCCAATATGGATTTCTTTGGTTATCCAATATCACTGGTTCTAAAGGGTAGAGAAAATCATCAATGATCCCAGTTTTGTCCTTTTAGTAGGACTCTGACTTCTTGTTTCGTCCATGATCCAAGATATGATTCCAGGTTTTAAAATGTTTTTGACATGATTTGCACTTGTACAAAGTTCGTGGTTGATGCAGATGATGTAACTTGATGTGTGCTCGGACTTTACTTACATCCCTGAATCCTTGAACCTTTAATGGATGTAGTATGATACATTGATAGCAGAGCCAGTACAACCGAGTGTCAATTTCTTTCACTGTCGTAGGCTTTCGACTTGTCAAATCTGTAAAAATATAAGTAAAAATTTATTATAATTGTAATCAATTTAATTTATTCGGAATCATAAAACCACGAATTAAATAAAGGTCAACCCCAACAAATATGGAATTAAATTAATTAGGTTACGATTTAGTGTGTACGAGTACACATCTCCAGCTTTCAAATCTACATCTATTCCGACCCCTTCAGCCAACATCGCCATATGCATTAAAAACTCTTCAGTATATGAATAAACGACTTCAACGTCCTCATTCGTTGTTCTATAATAAATTAAATCATTATTGCAACTACTATATTCATACAAGTATATAATAATAATTAATAGCTTACAACCAATCCGCTGCAATATATGCAATAGTTCCGGTTGCTTCAAAGAAATATCTGTGATCTTTTTTTTTAATTCCATATTGAGCGGTGCAATGTTTGTTGCCTTTCTTGTGAACTGTCAATTTTGCCGTCTTTTTGAAACCCCTAGTAAACGGTTCATTATCTGCTTTTGGGTCATCATCAAAATCTTCATCGTAATCTTCTTCGCTGTTTTCATCTTCTTCACTCTCATCAGTCCTGTTGTCATCATCCGCCTTCTTCTCACGTTCCATAGGATCCAAACATTTGGGGACAGTCTCTCCTAGATGACACCTTTTTTTCGGTTTTGATGTAACACCATTCTATCACCAAGAAAAAACATTTATTGATATTATTGTTATTGATAATTATGGTTATGATGATAATGACACTGACTTTTATTTTTAAAAAACATTTATTAAGTATATAATTTTTTAGGAATTTTTATTTATACAAACCTTTTTTTCGAAATTGGCTGTCGATCTTTTTGGGCGTGCTTTATCAGCTAAGGAGGCAGTGGACGTGGAAGACTGTATGGAGTTCTCACGTTCCATTTTTATTATTTTAAATTAATTTTAATTAGTAAAATTAAAAAATATAAAAAACATTTCTTATCTCGCAATGTATATAGAATGTAGACTTGTGATATTGAGCTTTTTCCTCTTTCTCTTCTCTCGTCCATGTATTACTTGTTTGATAACTTTGAGTATTTTAATTTTAATTCGAATAGGAATATTTGTGGTTTCTTTACAGATTTCTTAGCATCAAACATTTGTGACAACGACTCTTGTTTGGGCACATCCAGATTTTTTATTAGAGCAGCCACCACTGCTTTGAATTATGCAAATATTGTCCTAAACTTGCAAACCATTTATCGATCTCTCTTTAAAATCTCCTCGCCTCGATTTATTATCCTGTCACTCTCGACTTCGATCTCTTCCTCCTAGATCGCCTGATCTTTCATTACCTCTGCCTCTTTTTCCACCAAGACCACCACTACCACTATCCCGATCTCGATCACCATCTCTTCGTCTATCTCGATCTTCTTTGTCATCTTTATCCCGTCGACTTTTCTTCATGTCACCCCTTTCCCGTTCTTTTTCATCTTCGTTCTCAATCTCTTCCGAGATCGGTGTCGAGTTCTTTGCAAGTTTCTTCTCCTTTTTACCATTAGAAGAGACCTTGTGCTTCTCCTTCTTAGACACTTCATTCTTTTTACTGCTCTTTTGTTTTTTCGTCGTCTTTGACATTCTTGACTTGGTCACTCCCTCATCACCAACTCTCGTCAGATGAGGACAACAAACTTGACCCTGCTGATGAAACCAAACTGCTTTCTTCCTCACTGTCCGAACTCTCTGAAGATGAAGCAGATGCCGATGTAGGCCCTGCTCGGTGATGTTTTCATTTTTTTTTGGAAATTTTAGATCTCGGGAATTTTGATTTTTTTGGAAATTTTGAATGTTTTTGAAAAATTTTAGATCTCGGAAATTTTTTTTTTTTTTGAAATTTTGAATGTTTTTCAAAAATTTGGGTTCTCGGAAATTTTGAATGGATTTTTTTTTCAGATTTTGAATTTTTAAGAAATTTTCGACATAGATTTCATATGTGCATACGTGGGAATGTAAGTGAAGTGGCTTTGAGAAATTGTCCGTTGAAAATTTGTTTGGCTTTTTTTGGCGGGTACAATTTGAATTGATTTCATTTGACTTCTGTCAAAGTACCATTTAATCAAAATGTTTCCAAACATTAAATTACGAGAACTAAATAACAATTTCCAAGGGGTGATCAAATACGCAACCTCCCAGACAGGTTGTAGAACACCGTTGGCTGCCACAAAAGGTTTCATATTGGGAAAGACGATTGACAAAATAGTTGTGGTTCCGGACACTATCATTAAAGATGAAGTTCTGTGGGAAGTGGAGAAAATTCTAAAAAAAAAACTATTTGTAAACGAAAACGCTAAAGGTCGTGCAGTTTATAAGTAGGTTTTCATTTGTTTTGATTTATTTTGTTTGGTAATTTTAAATTTTAATTATATTTATACCATTCTAATTTTTTTAGCTATGTCTTTTGCACTTACGAGTTGAAATCGAACTGGATAAACTGCAAGGAAATACTTGCAGAGTTCGAGAAAAATAACAAGCTTCGTGAAATGCAAGAGCAATAAAAAATAAGCCTCAATGAAGCGGAAGCTTAGCTGGTGGCAGAACGGTAGAAAATTTCCAGATCAAAGAACACATTAAATGCTTTTGATAAAACCAGGAAAATGTGGGGAAATGGACCACCTCCACGGTTTGAGTTAAAAATTGAAATAAAACCCTTCACCAAAATAAACCCCTCAACATCATCGTCATCATTAGCATTATTATCATCATCATCACCTTTAAAGGTACCCAAAATGTCGGCGATCCGCCAGACAGAGGCCAAGGTCCGCCAAACGAAGACCAAAGGCCGTCAGACAAAGACGAAATGCCCCCTCCCCTTAAAGACTGCCAAACGGATTGCTGCAGCGAATAAACTACTTGAGGAGAAACACCAAAATCCGGCGTATTGTCCCATTTGCAATTATGTGTTTGCAGGAGGACAGAGATTTAGAATTTTGGATATTTTATTTTGTTATTAACAGCTGCAAGATACTTCCCTCGTTGATCGATAGCAACAAAACTAACAGGAACAGAGCTATACTGAATTGGACTCTATTTTAAAATAAATAAATCAGGATTCATTTTGTGTAATAACTGTAACATTTCAATTTATTATTTAAAAAAAAGTACTCAATGCCCTGCCTCAACGGGCTCGAGTGTTAAAAAATACACATCCGCATTTATTTTATTCTGCATTCATGGCAGCTACGATCGGGTTCTGGCAGCTACAAATTAAAGTCAGATAGTTTGCCCACATAATCCAATTAATACAAACAACCGTCAAGGTCATTTGTGGACGGTCGTGACCTTTTTGTTTAGCGGCAGCTAGATCTAGCTCCTCAAGAGCTAGATCTAGCTCATTTTCCCTAACTGTAGTAGATTGTAGTTTAACATCACCTTCAGACATTTCAATCTCCTCGTCACTCGAAATCGAATCCTTCCCTTGTTTCACATCTTTCGATGAACCCTTATCTTTATGATGATGTTTCTTGCTGTTCTTTTGCTTCTTTGCCTTCTTATCTTTCGACTTTTCCTTATTTTTGATAACAACAGCAGATTTACCAGCCTCTTTTTATACTTGAGACGGAACTGAGGAGGAGATGACTGGTTAAACTTTAATGCTGATTATGATTATGATTAATCTGTAAACAAATTCCCACGTTATCTTTTTATTTTTGAGATAATAGCCGAAAATTGCAAACAAAATCATGACAAATCCCTTAAATTTTCAAAATTCTGTAACCCTGTAAATATGCTAAAATTTCAACCTTCTAAAAAGCTTAAAATGTTGTAATTCATAGTATTGACCCTTTTGACGTCTAAAGAGCACCCACAACCAAAATGTCATCGCAAAACAACTTCAAACAAGTAAAAATATTGTATGCAAAAATATACAAAAACATTGAACACAAAAATTTAAAAGGAAGACTGGTCCATGCCCTAGAACTTACCAAGTCGAAAACCGGAAGTAACACTGCATTATTCCATATAAAGTTGATTGGCAGGTGTGAACTCTAATTTTTTTTTCATACTCGATAAACCAATAATTTTTTGTTCGAGAAATACAAAGGGTTTAGGAAAATTGATTATAGGAGCCCAGAAAAATTGATGTACACATGTTACTTTGAAATGAGAAAAGTAATTTGAGACGATCATGTTTGTTGGTACGTTCACAGATTTTGGAGTCCTCCGATTTATCCAAATCTTTCAAAAGTCTATACAAACTCAAAATGGCATATTAGGAACAGCTTAAAACATTTTTTGGAATTTAAACTTATTTTGGAGAGCTTCACAAAACGTTTATCTATCACGAGACGTATTTTTGCAGATGTCCAGCAAAACGGTCCAGTGTGGCAAAAATTTGAAGACTAGAGTCAAAATAGCAATCATATCCACAAAAAAAAGTCGTGAAGACTAATGACATGAATTTCATGAATTTTTGCGCATTTGTATGCTGCAAAAAAATATCAATCTTCGAAAAAAACTACAAATTAGAGCGTATGGAAACTTGAAAAGTGAGGTACTCAACTTTGCGGTCCAATTGCTGCGGCATATCAAAACTTTTTTTGATCGCAGTTTGCGGTTTATGGTGACAAATCTGTTTGAGAATGAGAACTAAAAAGTTTATTTAAATATTTTCACCACCATGGAAGAAATATTTATTTTTCATCTGTCTAAATAAGCTCGCCCATACCTCTGTATTAGGTCAAAGCCTTAAATTAATTCGAAGATGGGTTCAATTTGGTGAAAGGGTTGACCCGTGGTGGCTAAGTAGAGTCGGTGTTTTTATTTATATGTGACGTATAATAAAAAAAATTAAAATAATAGAATTAAAACGTCAAGTTTTGCCAGAGGCGTGCCGACGTTTTGGACGGCCTGGCTAGACACCAAATTGTACGGTTTTTTTTAAAAACAAAACAGTTTAATATTAAACTTAATTTTAAATTCATAACAATTTATTTATCATGAACATGTTGTCTAGATATACAAATTTTATTAACTTAAATTGACACTTTTCGATATTTTTGGGAAGTAAAATCGTCAAATCTATTATTGTAGTTTATTTGAGAAGCTAATTCGTGTTCAATTAACAAGATCGATTAATCTTTATTGACCCTTTATTGGTAGTTTTTAACTATTTTTAGCCTAAAAAAAGATAGTGATCATATCAAGTCCTAATTATACTTATCATAATACTTATGACTTTATGAGCCGTTTCAAGTAATACCAGCCCTCTTCACTTTTTAACCTATTAGAATAAAATAACAAGCGGGCGACGGGCATGCTAATACATATTTATTCTAGTAGGTTAAAAAGCGAAGAGGGCTGCACACTGTCCAATATGGCTTAATTTTGTGCCAAAAACATTTTTGGCTCCGTTTTAGAAACTTTTTGCATATTCGTGATCTGAGGATGCTAAATAATCACGCTGTAATTTTTTGGGGGGTCACCCTTTCAAGGGGGCCTAGGATTAAATTTACGCTTAATCGATAGAGCACTCTTAAATTAGTATACATGCAAAATTTCGTAGCAAAATATTGAAAAACACTCGAGTTATGACGCAAATAATAACCGTCTTTTTGGGGGGGTTTACGCGGTCATCTCACGGGTTTATCGCAACTTTTTTCGCATGCTGACCTTTACAGGTCACATACAATGTCTACAGAAAGATTTTTGCGTTAAAAAATCCCGGGGACCTCTGCCCACTTTCGAGAAATATTTTTTTTTTAAAAAGTTGTAATTTGCTGAAAGTGAGTAACCACGTAGGTATATAATCGGAAACCATATTTTTTAAAAATGTTACAGATTTTTGTAGTTTTTACATATATTGTAAAACTTATTTTTTTATTTACAACTCAGATTTGTATTTTTAGATCCACCGAGTTCTGAGAATGCCAAAGTGCCTGAGACTGTTCCAGATACAAAATCAAAGTCCAAACGGGTTGGAACTCCTAAAGGCAAGAAAAAAGCTTCGGGTGCCGTTCCACCTAAAACAAAAACTTCGAATTTGGAACAAAATTTGGCACCATCGTCGATTATCCGGCCAGCAAGATTCGTGTTCGGATCAGAATATAGGTCAACTCCTACAACCACTTCACCCTTCAGCGTTGGTCAATCTGATTCGGATCAAGCTGAAGATGATGATTCAAACTAAACAACTTTAATACCCCTCATAATTACAACGGTTCTCTTATACATTATTATGATATTTACACTGATTCGGAAATTGTTCGTACGAAGTATATTAGATTGACACAAATGTGGACAAATCTTTAAAATTTTAGTTTCTGGTAGCGAAAAGACCTAATAAACGTATACATGCAAATCATAAAAATGTACAAACAGATTGCATTAATCATTTATTGATATTACTTGATTTTTATGAGAAAATATAATTCATATAACACATTATTACAAAGATTATTTCTAAGCAACAAGTGTATCATCCGAAATTGTTATTTCAAAGTGTTTCTGGAAAAGTTGAAGATAAATGCAATAATAAAATTCAGATTGAAGTTTGAATGCATTAAATACATATAATAACCTGTTCTATTTTTCGATTTTTTTAAATTACTGAAAAAGAAGTTAGATATAAGACACATAAAGATAAAGAACATAAATAATAAAAATGGTATTTATGATGCGTATTAATGGCTGTGTCACATTCCAACCAAAGTAGTTCATTTTGTATAAAAAGTAATCTTTACCTATTTTTAGTACTTATTTGTAAGACTAAAATAAAGGTTATTGACAAGTTTGGTTTAATTCTATCTTTTACAGTAAAAGTTTTACTGCGTTCGCTGCAAGCTGAAACATAAAAAATCATGCTATCAGATTTTGGTCTGCTATAAACGAAGTATAAGGTAGAATTAATCCAAACTTGGCAAGAACATTTATTTTAGTCTTACAAATAAGTACTAAAAATATGTAAAGCTTACTTCTTATACAAAATGAACTACTTGGGTTGGA
>JAQGBQ010000735.1:0-16913 GCA_034698485.1 Vertagopus arboreus
ACAATACCGTTAATATTAAAACTCCAATTTTTTGACACTTTAGTTTTTGTAAAATCAAATATCATAATTTCGCATTTTTTGGGATTAATTTTCATTTTGACTTCAGATGTGGACAAATTGAGACTGTCTAAAACATTTTGCATCTGTGGTTTGTTATCATTTACAATTTCTACTAAAGATAAATCATCTACAAATCCGAATTGGTCAAATTTCTCTGTCTTAGCCATAAATTGGCTTTTAAAACTATCAAGAACATTGTTTAATAATATTATAAATAATAGTGGTGCTAACTTAGTTCCCGCAGGAGTACCACAAGATAAATTATACAGTTCCGACTGCAAATCTTTTTCTACTACTATTTGGCTACGATTACTTAGAAAGTCGACTATCCATAATACGTCTAACGATTCAATATCGTACTCTAATAATTGTAAGGCTAACCTACTATGATCTACTAAATCAAAAGCCTTAAGCATATCAATAATTGCAATGATAACAATGCATTTGGGAAGTTCCAGTGCTTTTAATATGAATTCGCACATTTTGACTAAATAATGGCTTGTAGACGACCGTTTTAAGACACCGTATTGACCTAAATTAATTTTTGGCTCGACAATTTTGAAAATTTTTTGATACATAAACTGCTCAGTGACTTTAGAAAAAATTTCGGTTTGTGTAATTGCTCGTGTATCATTTAAAGACTGAAAGGTAACTTTTTTTAATAATGGTGTGACAAAACCAATTTTCCATTGGTTAGGAACCCTACAAGAACTAAATGATTGATTCATAACATTTGAAAGAACAGGGAATTTTTTTCCTTTCTTCCAAGAGGAATAGAAATTCCTACTTTTTTATCTTCATTCTCTACTCTTTATACTTCCGTCTTTTTTCGATCTCATTTCAATTCCCCAACTACTCTTCATTCACCAAAGCACTACTGCGTTTGTACAGGTTGAATCTTGAGTCATTCGTCTCTTTTCTAAAAAAAAAAAAAAAAATTATCCAACAACCTACATATATACAGGATTTCTGTACTATAATATCAGAAACTCCTTATTGTCTACTAAAGAATCAGTGAAGAAGGATCCTGCAAGTACGAAAATAAAATCTTTGATTTCCCCTTTTCCTAACTTCATTTAAAAATCAAAGATAACTGTAAAAATCGGCACTAGTATTTTTTACCATTTGAAAACGAAGAAAAAGAAACGGAAGGAGGATATAGAATTTTTTATCAGGAACACAAATCCGTATGTAAAACAACTTTACCCTCATGGCATCCCATTTTCATCTCGTCTCATTTATTTCACATTCCGTTCATTGCTTTCCCCATTTCCACTGCTTTTCTTCGTTCACAGAGACAACTTACCGATTTGTATTATGATCTTATCCTACAAAGTCTCTCGTCTATTTCATCAGTCATTCTCCATTTTATCTTTGTCATTTGACACGGCCTCTTTTAACCCTTTTTTCTCATTTCCGCCATACGTCTGCTTTATGTATTCCCTAGAAAGTAGGAAGAAATAGGACTCTGATGAAGATTAGGAGTCTCGTTTTACAAAATTATCCTTTTCAAGTATTCTTTAATCATTTTGGAGTTGGTTCTTCTGCGTGCAGTTGAAAATTGAATTAACCATCTGCCCTTTATGTCAACACGTGGTTAATTAGCATTTAGCATCATCGTGTGCATCATGCTTCCTCAAACCTTTATGTACATTATGTAATGTTGAACAAATTGTAGACAAAACCCATGAGATGTGGAACTTGAGAGAATTCGTCTATCTCTGTCTAACTTTTTCTGTTGGTTGTTATTTGGTATTATGGTATGTATTTTAGGTTAGCTGTTCTGTAAGCATTGCTGCGTGTTCGGTCGGGACAACAAGAGACATGAAAATGTGAACTGGACTGGTAAAATTAGTAAAAGAGCCAGGAGGATGTGCTTTGTTGTTTCGGTAGCAGTAGAATCCTTAATTGATTTGGGACTTGGTTTCCTTCAAGAAGGTTTTTTAGAAGAAAAAAACTTCCCGTCAAATGTAATTGATTTACGTTTTGGTACTGTAAAAAGATGTTCTCTTTTAACTTGTGCCTGTAAAGGTACATTTCTTTTCTCACGTTTATGTTGTGTGTAGAAAGGTTTCATCTTTGCGAAAATGTACAACATTATTGTGGTTAAGGTAGAGAGGATATTTGAAAGGGATATAGGGAAAACCTGCTGGTTCAGAAACCTTATTTTAAGGGAACCGTTTAGAATGATAAGTTTGTAGAGAGCAGTTAGAAGATGCTGTATTTTTGTAAGGAAGGTGCATAGAGTTTTTAGATGAGTAAACATCATTTGAGAAAGAGTGGATTTAAGACGATGGGTAGTTGTTGTACTTACGGCACTTTTTAAAATTACTGAAAGATAAAGTCTTGTTAACTAACGAGGTCTAACAAGGAAAGTGAAGAGGGAAGTTGCAATTTAAAATGATTGTGTTGACATAGGAGCAAGTACAAGTAAAATGGAGTTCTTCCCATTAGCGGCTGTCGGAGTTGGAATGGCTGCGGTTGGAACCCTTCTTCTTCTATTCCTGGTAATGATATTTAGAACACGTCTTACATCTGCCAACAGTCGAGGACCAGGGAATCAGCCGAATAACTCCCATCCCTTGGAGAAACCAAATTCACTCATGTTGACTTCTGGAAATACCACGAACAACACGACTTCTTCAGCGACATACAACTCCACAGGATATCGAGCACTACCTCAATCGAAAATTGATGCCGAAATAAACCCAGACATTATCCCTGGTCCCGACAACTTCTCTACAGGTAAAGTACAACATGGATAAATATACTGCATGCCATTTTTATGTTATCTGCATTCCAACCAGTAATTACTTTCACGCCGTTTAATTAGAGCGTGGTAATTCGTAAGAAATTGTCTTTAGAAAGCTTTCTCCAGCTTCTTGATCATCATGTATATATAGATGAATAGTGACATTCTACATGGTTATTTTTTATAGATACCAACCGAACCCTTTCCAGGAAGGGAATGTTTCAAGAAAATGGCCATGATACAGGAGGTTTCATGACATATCATCCACCTCCAGAAAAATCAAATTTCGTGAAAGACTATCCGCCTCCCCATTATCCTGCCAATAATTATATTTACATGAGAGAAAAACTTCACGATGACAATATTCCTGAAAGTTGTGTATGAGACTTGGTAAAAACTTATTACGTTTAGAGAGAGAGAAAAAAAAGGAATTTGTCAAAACCTCTCTGCCTCATCTTTACAGTTCGAAAATGTGAGAGGATTTTTTTTCAGGCTATAACATATCCTTTTGTAATAAAACGGCACAAGGAAAAGCTAGAAATTTACTTATGGGAACGTGGTACAATGATGGAAAAAGTTGTTGAAGTAAAAGTTTTAAATAGTTGGATTTCTGTGTCTGCTGATCCGTATGTGCAAGTGACGTTTATTCAATCACTTTGAAAATACAATAAGGTTTTTTATGTCCTGTGAATTTATTGAAACTTTGACTACTACTGTCCGTGTTTCAGTCTGACAACGAGCCAAATCATCTTCCGATGTGTGTATGTGTGTGTGTGGTTCGCTTCCAAGAAGATATATTATGAAATAATACATACTTTGGAAATTTGGAATTATATATGGACAAAACAAGCAAGTAGCTTTGGATTCTTTCCATAAGTGCTTTGTCAGGCCTAGATAAGATTTGTATTCCCTATCTGTCGTAAAAATTGTAAAACCCTGCATGAAAGATTTTCTACGACCCCCTCGACCTAAATAAATCTATAAAACCCGGTGAAAATCTGTGACAAGACGCATTCAAATCGGAAAGCTTTATCTTGAAAGATACATCTCTCCGCCCAGGAATTACTACTTCTTCTCCAAGATGAAGGCGAGGAAAGCCAAACACTCGGTGTGTTACGATAATAAAACCCTGAAACAAAACATATTGTGTCATATATTATCCTATGATTTTCATTATGATGAATACCAATAAAATATTACGGCTGAACAGAGATAACTTTCTATCTTCTTTGATAAGAACGGATTGGCTTTCTTTCCTTTTTTAACCATATTTCATCCACAATTCAACTATTGCAAGCGCTTGTTCTTGTTATAGATATGATATGATACATATTTTATTAACATACTAATTATTTCATGACCGCATAACTTTCGGCTTCCGTTTTGAGTAAGGATAAATTAAGTATACATAATGTATTTAATATAATAAATGCAATTTATTAGGTCCTTTCAAATGGATTCAGGATGTTATAATGGACCTTTTGCAAGACTGGTTGCTTCTGAAACGAAAGTAGAATTTCCTGTATAGTACATATGTACAACATCCGCAATATTTACAGCGATAAGCATCAATTATTACCTTATAAAAAGGCAAAAAACGGGAGAATAGGGTTTCAATTCTGAATTTATTATTTGTAATACGAATCTTCTTCTGTAAGAATCAGAATTACAACTGGGAATTGTAAAATCAGCCTCTACACAATTTCTTCTTACATACTGAACCTATCCTTGCTAACAACAGAAAATTGAAAATGCGAAATCTCAGGTGAATTTTTTCTGCCAAGTCTCAGTCTTTTGATCAACCCAGAGTGGCTTCTTTAGTAGGAAGAAAATACTTCAGGGATGTAAGATAAGAAAATGTAATTCCCAACAAAATCAGATTATTCTATACCACTTCGATCTGCCAATATGGCTTTTAAAAGCAGATCAAAAATCGTTTACCTCCTGCCATGTACGAGTAAAAAAGGTACAAGCTGGAAAAAGTAATATATAGGTAAACCAGCATTTACTTTTAACAATAGATTTCCAAAAAAAATCAATTTTTTTCAACCGCTTTCATTTTCATTCCAAAAAATGCTACCTTCACATAAAGGCAGAGAGCAAAAACTGGCGATCTTTAAAAGCTAACTTCCAAACAAAAAGAAAGTTGGGAAGAAGGATTATTTGCACTCTCCACAATTGACCAACAAACTTGTGGGACATTTTGTTCATTTGAAGTTTCAGTACCACATCACCACCACCATCACCGACTGCTTTCACCTGTCCTAATCTTGAGAGAGAAAAAAAAATGAAGGTAATTTTTCTCTCTCTTACGTGTAAGACGTGACAGATTTCACCAACCAGAATTTCTGCACTACTCTTTTTAATATCTAAGTAACCTGAGAAGAGAACAGTTTTTGGTGTTGGTAGTGCAAGTACATATATTCAAAACATGGTTTGTAACAGCTTTATTCTCCGCGGTGTCTTCTCTGATGATGATAAGAAGAAGTCTAAAAAGACAGCAAGTAAGTTTTCCTTTCAAGTGATACATTTCAAGGCTAAAAATTATCAACTATATACAACCCGACAGAGCTGTAGAGAAGAAGGGTTCCTGAGTGCTCATTTCAAATTAACAATGAGAACACTGTATATGTCACAAGTAGTCACAGAAGAAAATACAAACTATATATAGGAATGTATAGGTACATCGTGTGTGTATCCATTCTCTTCAAATAATCTCGTCTTAGACGTTGTTCAATATAGGTATACATATATGGAGACAATTCTAAATATTCTTGCTTCTTGGAATCTTAAGATAATTCTACCTTGAAGCCCTCTTTCCCTTAATTTGATGACTTTCTTCCTCTTTCTTTTTCAAAGAATCCCAAGGTTCTTAAAGTCAAGTCTTGTCAGATATGTCTGTTTTATTTACACATGTGTTCCACTCAAATGACTGACACTCATGTGGATGGGAGATACATATACATATATAAGAGTAGTCTGCTCTCTCTTCTCATAATAATTTTGACATCATCTTCCTCAAGCTCAAAAGAAAATCTGTAAATTGACTTGACGTACAGTAGAGAAAGTAAAAGGCAGCAGAGATTGGTGGTGTTATGCACATGTTGTGTGATTAAAGTAATCCTTTCATGGTTACTCTGGTTTGTCTATACTTCTTTAAATGTACTTATATACTTACATTTATACATATACCGGTGCCCCTAGTCAAGTCAGAAACTATTTTTTTTTTTGACAAACTTCGTATATTATTAATGAAGGTTGGTAGAAATATTGCGTCGCATTTTGAAAATTTCTGGAAGAATTATTTGACAAAGAGTGACTAAACCTTAGTCAGTTCATATTGTCAACTTAGTTTTCCATTTGCACTTTTTGTGGATTTCCTTGACATGTTAAAGTCGACTTCGTCAACTTTAAAGTAAGTTTTTTTTGGATTTCCTTTTTCTAGAATGACTTATCTTATGTGTATATATACATATAGATATATATATGGATGAGAAAAATGGAGAGAATTATGGGTATACGTTAAAAGTTGTTCAAGTTGAGTTGACTTGAATGAAAGAGGTTGAATAGGATTTGAGATTCGGGTCAACTTGAACTGTCACCTTAAATTGAGAATGGTTACTTTCAACAAATTGATCTTTTCCTCCCATCGATGTTTTTATTCCCGTCTCTTCTAATACTATTCGACAGAATATTTCCTATTTGTTTTGAAATAGAAAGTTTTTTGATTGTTTTTGTGATGTCTTACTATAAGTACTTCTCACCATAACGTAGAATATTTCAAGGTTTATTTATTATACTCTTTTATTAAGTTAATGTTTTTATTTGGAAAAGGAGATTATAATTTCATCTCATGCTGATCCTTCAAATCTGACAAAATCCCGTTAAATTTTATTTTTATAAAGCAAAATTTGTATACTTTGCAGTTTGTTTGATTTCAGTTCAGATATACCAATGAAATTCAAAATTTGTTATTTAAAATTGTTATATTTTGTTGTTTCAGCTAAACATTTTGAGTTATTTTCAATTTATAAAAAACTGCAGTTGGCCTGTTTTACTATAGTTCGGTTATTTATGCAACAGTTTACTAATTTGCAAGAAATTATATTTAGCATGGACTGTGTGGCCTAATTTATTTTTGGACTTTTAATTAATGAAACGAAATTTCTGCTTTATCTGTGATTCAGATAGACCATAGCCCATGCGTAACAAACTCAAGAAAGGATAGAGAGACACAATATCAT
This sequence comes from Vertagopus arboreus, assembly GCA_034698485.1. Classification (NCBI taxonomy): domain Eukaryota; kingdom Metazoa; phylum Arthropoda; class Collembola; order Entomobryomorpha; family Isotomidae; genus Vertagopus; species Vertagopus arboreus. Next base: position 7,057 of record JAQGBQ010000735.1, read on the forward strand.
TACTTAAATTTGATCTTGTTTCTCAAATATTTGACAAAGAAGTCCACGGCCAGCTTCAAACTGCACAATATATTCAGTATACAGATATACGACCCTGTTGCAGGAGAAGAGAGAATTTCTAAAATTAGGGAAATTTGTTAAAGGACTTGTTCTCAAGATTCATCTTTAAACGAACTCAACCATGGAATAAGATGGCCGTAGCCCTCTTTAGCTCTAAACATGATTTGAATTCTAAAATTCCATTCTTTGACTTTGCAATTCGCCGGCTTTGAAAACAGAATGCGGCCTAACTAACACTCTTTTATAAATCACATCCCATCAAAATCAGCTCCAGCTGCAATGAATCGTGGCGTTCTTCAATCTACAATCTACATGCATCTACTCATCATTTCAGGATCTTCTGGAGAACATCCCTTTTGCGAAGCATGGATAAGTAGAACGAATCATGTTACCAATTTCGTGCACGAAATTTTACAGAATTTCATTTGATAGAAATTCGTTCTTTTCTCATCTCAGACTACAAGCACCAAACAAAACGAAATCTGAAATATAAAAAGATGATGGAAGAAGACTCATTCTAATGTTATACATGAGATTTGTAAACGTGATCGTATTGAAGATAACCGTCATCATCATCCCATCATGTTCTTTCCACCTTTCTTTCTTTTCACTTTTGATGTTCCCAGCACTCCAGCATCATTTGCTCCAACACTGTATTTTAACCAACCACACAATGTTACATCTACTATAGCAGAAAGAATATAGCTCTGTATAAAAAGTATAACTCCATTTGAGAGACGGCATATTTATTCACACGGTCCTATAATATATAGTGATGCTGTATTTCTCTAAAAATTGGTAATATTTTTCAAAATAAAATCACAAATACATACGGTTTCAGGGATTTTGAAGGTCTTGTTGGACTCAAATTCAAGATTACCAAGATTAGTTGTTATTTTTTCTACTTAACGGTAAAATGTGCATTTAATTCTACAAATTTTCATCACCTTGTATATATATAAGCCTTTGTCAACATTAGCTTGAGCTTTCTCTCCCTTCATAGCCCATATCCTGTATCCTGTGCATATGCTTATGATGAATGGTCCTTTCTAAGGAAATTACCATACTTTAGAAAGGTACAACATTAGACAGTCTCGTTTTTGCCTAATATTCATAAATAATCCTTTAAACAATCATTATTTCTATCACCAGAAGAAAATGTCTTTATAATTCTTTAATATTCATACAACAGGATTTTATGTTTTGTGAGAGAGAAAAAACCATTACTGTATGCGCTTATGCCAAAGTGGAGAAAACTGCAATGAATTATGGGAAACGTTAATAAAATGTGTCTTGGTTTTTTTCCAACATTTTCTTATCATTTCGAAAAGAACAAACTAAAAAGCAAAGTTTCCTCTGGGTTTATTTACATTGTCAGAATAATGTTACTTGTATTTGTTAGAATGTAAATTGAATATGAAATGTACTCTTCGATTTTATGAGCCTTCAATTTGTGTTGCTGTTATTGTGCGTGCAACTTTATATTTTATTCGTTACGTAAAAAGCAAGATTTATCTTTAAAACAGCGGAAGCGGTTTAAGCAAAGCTAAACATTAGTTCCAAGAAATTGATTCCCAAAAATGATTTATGTCAAGTTCTTTTTTATCCATTAAACCATGTCCAAATTTCATCCAGTATTGAACTGCATGCTTTTTAAAAAAAACTTGTAAATTTACAGTATAAATAGTTGTTGTTAATTTTAATAAATTTAGTAATCAAATAAATAAGTGCATTTGTGAATGTCGAGACTGTGTTTAAATCTATTGATTAAAAACTACGAACAATCCATAAATAAACTAAAATCCTACCCACATTGGATGTAGTAATCTTTGAGTCATGGAATACTATCAAAGAGCAGCAAAATAAGTCAATCATAGATTATTAGAAAATAGTAGTACATTACGGATTTTCCTCTGAAAGATTTAATGACATTTCATGTCCCTCAAAATGCCATCATTGTTCGATTATCCTTATCCTTCAGAGAACTTTCATACAATAGATCCATCCTTAGGTCTCTCATCCCCCTCTTCTTTATTTTCCCTTCTTTCTCTTGAAGGGAAGAAGAAGAAGACGATCAAATTTATGTCTATTCTGTATCCAATAATCCTACTCCGGACGAAAATCGTGGTGTGTTTTTTGCATAAGAAAATAACAACCGATCTGGAGACATGAAACGGCGTTTGAACTTTGATTCCCCGACTTTAGTAGCAACCTTAAGGTTGCATAGCTACATATGTCTACGACTATGGAAGAGGATGGACTGGGATTTAAGAAAATGAGGGCAAGTTGGAGTAAATCTGACACAAGCTATACCCGATTTGACGCTCAATGATCCGTAAGTTAAAGGATATCGGATTGTGTGGCCCTGAGAAAAAATTGGATGAAAAACTTCTCATTTTTGTTTTATCTTTTAAAATACACCCATACAACTCCATGTCACAGCATTTTTGTTCATGAAATAGAAGAATAAACTCGTCCTGAGAAAAAACTTGAGCGAAAAATCTATACTCGGAAGTTGCATTCAATTTAGTGAAAACTTTTTGAAGAAAAAGTTGGTGTAAATGTCATATGTTTGTACAGGATGTACAGAAGTCTCTTGTTGAATTGTATTTGTGGGTCTGTGATATTATGGGCAGAGGTTTAGAAAGAAGAGGAAATAGCTAGTGGGATAAAAAGACTGCAGATATTGACATTTTTTAAATTCAGAAAACTACCATTTTTAGAGGGCTCCCATATTATTTTTTCCCTTATATAACCAATATAGCAAAAAGTCTGAAAGGAACGGGTGATTTTAAATGTCGTAAATAGAAACTTTCTTACGCAAAGTGTCAAGTATCTAGAATTCTAATTGGAAAAGGATTACCCGATTGAGTTCTCAATAACAAATTGTACTAAATTTGCCTGGGAATAAAATCTCAGTGATTGACTTTGGTTAAAAGTTATACTGAGTTTTGTCACTTTTGTAATTTAACCCGTTCTAACTTTTTCGCAATCTATGGCTGTGCTAAATTTGTCAACATGTGCTGCACGAAATTTAATCTGTTTTCAGGTCAATATTTTAAACTTCTGTTGTTAGCATTTTATACATTTACTCTCTAAATCCTAAGCTTATGAAATTAAATAGGTGCCAAAGAAAATCTAAATTAATGGCTTATACATACAAGACAAAAAACAATATAATAAATTGTAATAATACAATGATAATTTAACCAATGTTTTCAAACATTTTACAAAATATAGTCAGCATTGCTGAATATTCGATCGGGAGTTGACTCTATATTTGTAAATTGGCAATAGTCAAGAATATGTGGGAAATGACAAAGTATATTTTGTTAAAATGATAAAGTTTCCACCTCAATTTCTTTGCTTCCTCGGGACATGCTCGTTTACTGACTTTCACGTTTATGTCAAATAAGCCAGAGAGACAACTTTGGGGAGGGGAATGATGTAACTGCGGAAACAGACAGTCAAACTTTTGTAAAAAGGATTGACGATCAGGGACACATTGTTGGTTTGTCTAGTTCAAGGAAATCCATAAAAGCTACATTTCTTTAAGAGGTATATTGTTTTGAAAACTTTCTCCTTTTCTGGCATGCAGAAAAGATTGAAAACGCACTCATGTCTCTAGTGAAGTGAAAGAGAAATAAGTGAAGTGTTATCTGCATACTCGGTACTTTTGGGAATGGAACTTTCATTTCCAGGTGGTTCATCCAATTTCAAACTTTTTATGCAAAAAACAAATTTTCAAGGTAAACTGTATTTGTATCATCAATGGACTTCCAAAAAATTTCATTGCAATTGGTTAGGAACAATTTTTTCACGATCTTCAACTAAATAAAGTAATAAATTTGTTTTAAAATAGTGCCGCAATTGCAATTTTGTTTGTGTTTATCAAAGTCGACCTTCAACAATGAAAGCAGTAAGATGGAAATTGAGCATCTATTTCGAGCTTTATAATCTAAACCCTTTAACATTTTGAGTTTCAAAATACTTGTACATAAATACAATTTCCTATTACATTAAATAGAACATGCGATAACCCAAGCTTGCTTCTGTTCGTAAAAGATATGGTGAAAACATGTATGTATGTATTCCCACAAGAAAAAGAGGAAGAGTTTGAAGGGGTGAGAAAAAAGAAACTCCCTTGGGACACCGTTTTTTCTTCTTTAAGCCAAGGCTAACGCGAAAATGGGCTTTTGCTCCTTTTTGTACGATGATTCTTCATCTCTTTCCTACAAACTCTTACAGTTTGATCCATTCCTATTTCAGAGAAGACCAAGACCAACAAATCATGTGATCCCAGTACAAACAACAGAAAAAGAACTTTCGTACAATCTATACTTTGTATGCCAAATTCAGGCACAGCTTTCCCTTTTCCAGTCTTTTGTTTTCAACATATTGCAGTTACTTTTTTTTATTTTTAAAAAAGCAACAAACGTGTACAATTTTATTTTTACCTTTCGAAATACTATGATTCCTTGACTTCCTTTTTAGTAAGTTAGAAAAATCCCATATTAAAAACATAATGAGTGATAATAATGAGAAAATTGCAAATCATATTAATTTGAAGACTATTTTATAATTGAAAGAATTAACAAACATACTTGTATGAACAGATGAAATACTTCTTTTGTGTGTATAATTTTTTAAGTTCAACTTTCTATTTCGATATCAGACAACTATCTAGACAATATTATGTATTTTTTTAAAAAAAAAATCAAAAATAGCATATATAGATCTTCGACTTGTCTGGTATATATTCAGTGCAAGTTAGAAAAAAATCCAGAAATGGATTTGCTGTTTGTACATTTCCCAAGAGTACGTTATTCTGAAAAGTGCTTTTGCTTTGCCGTGTTTTATTTGGTAAACCCAATATCGAATATGCATTTATTTATTTGAATTTTCAATTTCTAGATACCCAACAAATTCAACATTTGATGTGATGTGGGATTGAGAAATCATATAAGTCGACAAAAACTGCAGAACCCTTGGGAAAATGAATTTTTGCATTAACCAGTAGCAGACGATTGTGTAGATTTTCGCAATTTTCTGACAACTTCACCAAAAACCACTTGCCTCTCTATTTTCCACACTGAATCATTTTTCGTCTTAAACTAAACACATATCAGGATTTCGAACACGAAATTGTAACTTGTATCATCAACAACAATGAAGCCTCTTATTTGAGCGTTGGATCATGATATCATTTAAATTCGTTCAAATGTCAATTAACCTAGAAAAACAGAGCTGGTGTATTATTCATGCAAATCAAGTCATTGTGATTCCACTCGTTCATTATTTACTTTAGAAAGTCCCTACACACACTACTGTAATCACGACAGCTAATGAGGATGACACATCCAATTTCTCTCGTTCTACTGTTTACATTTGTTGTCTTTCAAATCTATAGGTGCCATTTTCTCGGCAATGTCAAAGAATCATATAGTTTGGAGAGTGCTAAAATGTATATACTCAGAACTAATGAGTTAACCACATCTGCATTTCATCACAACAAGGAACAGGAAGAGGACTAGCGGTGATAGCTGTCGGCCTGCTCACGTCAAGTCAGAACCAGTCCAATACGCAGAATGCAATATCACTTAAAAATTCTGGTATTGCATTCTGTTTGTAATTAGCAAGGAGCCTTATATATAATAGCTAGTTTCAGTTTCATTGTTTTCCCATGAGACGCTAGGTTTCGATTTGATGTGCAAATGAGGTCCGACAGTCTTTCTAGCCACAAACCTTAATGAATGACGTCCATCATACAAACAGACATTGAAATAGTGTAACGCAACCTCATATAAAAGCCTTTGTGTATTTACCTCTTTAAAGCCGAATAAATCTGCAGATTCCCCTTTGACCAAGAGAATGAACATTATTCCAATAATCCACTTTACATTTGCTTCTACTACGGCTCAAACTGTGTAGAAGAGAGTATCATGATGATGATGATCATGAAAGTCAACTTGGAAAACAAACATGACGTATGGATGTGTGCACATGTAGTGCTGCTGTGGTCGGGTGATATTCATGTGTACCTATGTTCTTACGTCGCATAGCTTTCATCATAAACTAGTATAAACATCCAATGTTACATAATAATATTTCGACGGTGATAGATATTAGATGGACATATCTATAAAATAAAAGTAGATTCATGGCATGTCCACACTCTTATTGTTAGTGTATAAAATGTAGGATGTACTGTATGTGGGCAGCATTGGATCGGCCAGCAGCAATCTGCAATCTGTCTGCTTGACTGGTCACAGGAAAACTTATCAGAGACATAGGAAAGCTTATTGTAAACTGTTGTGGTGATGTGGTCTACTGTGCAGTGTACAATGCTTATCCTAGTTTTGCTTTCACTACCTATCAGTCCAATAGAACGCTTTGAAAGGACGCAAAACTTATTGACTTAGTGGTCTAGGGCTGAGCTAGATCAACCCAGTCAAACAAACAATCTAGAGTCTCTAGATTGTACTGAGTGTGTACGAGAAGAGTCAAAGAGAAAGCAAGCCAAGCTGAACTATCTAATGAATCCTTTCAACCTGGGAATGAAATGTGAGGAGATTGGCTGGAGGTATTCGCTAACGGATTCGATATCCCATTTCTTCTCTCTTGATCCCATGTGATAGATCTTCTTCAAAACTAATACCTTCAGAGAAATAAAAGATACAACCTACTCAACCTACTTACTACAAACTACATAACACTTCACATAAACCCTTCGGCTATAGGTTAAGTTCGTTTGGTTGGGAAAGCAAGTCAACCAGAGACTAAACAAGGTGAAAGGTTGCCTTTTATAGGTGTTGTTGTTCCCTAGTTTCCCCTGAGACTAATAGAACGCAGCCAAAACCCAATAAGATAAATAAGCTTGGGTTAAAATACAAAGATTTCAGAATCGAAAATCTGATGAGTGCAACTAGTTTCTATCTCTGTAGTTGATCCTATATTATATGAAACAATAAATTTAGTAGACAGCAATATCAAACAAATACAAGTCCAGCCGGATGAAATACTAGAAATTAATTACCATGAATAATGGATTTGTATGTAGGTTACTCATTTTTTATTCATAATTCAATACTATTCTAAAGTGCTAGATGATTTTATTTTATTGGACTCTAAATCTAAATTAGAATTACAAATTTCCTGAATCTCAGATACCAAACACTAGTAGTATAATTCGCATACACATTTCCACTTTAGTTAAACGAATTGATCTAGTTTTATACAGGAGGAAAGAGAACTTTAACCTACACTAAATCTTTCTATTATGAAGAGTTGAATGCACGAGAACTGTCTATTTGCTTTGATAAATCTGACGGTGATTTATTATTTGGTTCAACCCCAGCCGACCTGATATCATCAATTACAACAGGAGAAATAGAAGGTGTATTAAATAGGTGAGTCCGACCGATCCCGTCTTTATCAATTAACAAATTAACACGTCAACTCCAAAGGATTTTACACCAGACATCTGAGCCGAAAGCACTCCATTTTCATAGCACCTTTAATATCGTTTTCAAGCAAGTCTGAAATGAAAAGCCAGCTTATTCGTGCTACACACCATCAAACTATTGTTTGGTTGAAATTTACTTCCAAAACTCGGATTTGTATTCTCTCCAAGGTGTATATTCGTTTACAAAATAATACCGGACCACGACACCTCAGGGAGCTGCGGGTGAAGAGCAGACGGGGTTAAGTCCTGAAATTGATCCGGGAAGCAGGTTAACCATAACAAGTCATGGGAAAAGAATAAGAAACAAAACATAAGGAAGAAAAGGAGACAAGTGGGAATGGTTTTGTGGCAAACTTGTCTCTCTCTTACATTTATCGTTCGCATTTTCGTGGCAAGTTATCGATTGAGTTTTCTACTAGTCACGTAAACAGGGTTTCAATTCGACAATAGAGACTAAAAGAAATCTATACACGGATATTCTGCAGAAACTTGACCACTCGTAATCGAATAAGTATTCTCTCTAACTTAATTTAACGTGACAATGTCTTTAGAAATATATCAAAAGAGAAAATCGCTTGTTGTATAGTCAACTTATCCATAAATTCATCATCAGTGCACATCCAAAGCTACACATCTATAAATATTTCTTGGTATTAAGAACTAAAGAAAGAAGGTGCAATAGCCAGAGAAATATTGCGAAACTGCATCAAGTCTCGAATGACTGGGCCAAAAATACAGTAACTCTAAAATGAGATAAACTCAATAAAGCAATACACACTGGTAGGTCAATTCAAGCCGATGGTTGAAAGAAGAACGGGGGAGGGTAGTATATAAAAGGGGATAATAGACGACACAAGACAATTCAGGAGGAAAGAGGAAAAGATAAGAAGAAAGATGATATGGTTTAAGAAAGTCGTGGTAAATTGCCAGCGTATTAAAACCAAAGGGATCGAATCCAAACTACCATCGACCGTATATAAATACGCACACATACATATATATCTGTGTAAAGATATATTTATGTGTCATGCTTAGAGCTGTACAAGAGTCAGCATTGGATTCGAGAGAACTGGATGTCGAGATACTACTGTAAATATACCAACCACTACTGTTGGTTTGGTGTCTTGAAAGTCGATAGGACTGTGTGTCTGCAGAAGATCCATAATGTGCTGATTCCAAATCCGATGACTTTAATTCTCAAAAGGGAGTTGAAAGACCCCGAAGGGATCCAATAACGATATCGTCCTCTAATATCATAGGTGGAGAAAGGAGCCAAAACTGATCCTCAGCTTCACACACACACTGAACACAGCCCAATGAACACTATATTCTATCATGTTCTTCAATAATACTGATACCAAAACTCAAATATGTACATTCATATGTATTGATGATATATCCTTTTTAAATAGAAAATACGTGCATGAGGTGCTTTCAACTTAAAATAAATTTAAAATAGTAAAATACACCAATGGTAACGTTGAAAACCTTTTTCTAACTGAAACAGGTAGAAACATACAAGAATTTTAATGTATCTACCAATGTCCTAGAAGAGAAATTCACACCCTGGAAAACTGAGACAGACCAAGTGAAACTAAAGGAAAAAGTTGGAAACAGTATAGTTCGAAGATGAACCGAAAGCCACTCCACGAATTCCCATCACGAAATTTAGAAAGACACAATTCGCAATAGGGAAGAAGCTAAGATAAATATACACTGAACATTCCTTGGCTAGGCATAAACCCTTATAAAATCTATATACTCAGAGTCTAAAGTGCTTCTACTTACAATCTTGCCTTCAAAGTCTTTCGAGGAGGACTCTGTATCTCACAAGATGATGGAGGCAAAGAGTATTAGTTGAAATTTAGGAAGGAAGGCACCAGTACCAATTAGACGGAAGACGAAGAGTACGAGATCACTGAAAAAAATAACATCCCATTTAATGGGCTTACGTGTTCCTAGCCCAATTGTCATCTACCTTAAGATGCCCCTTAGTATTTTTACATCCATTCCTGTAGAGACATTCTTGGAGAAAGAAGCAGGAAATGTTATCAACAATAAGAACTTGTGAAAGGATTATATATTATTGTACTTTGCCTCTTCAATCGAACTAAATACATTTACACGTAGCATTATCCCCCTTGGGAAAGGATCCTTTAGTGATATTGACTTGGCTTAAATCGAGATAATTTTTATCCCTTGCAATGAAATAAATATCCTATAAAGTGTGATGGATGGTATAGATATTTAGGAAGTTATATGACCTATGACCTCTCTATGCCAACTATCATAGCCTAATTGGTTAGCTTGCTATGAATGATGATAAATGTGG
>JAQGBQ010000736.1:0-16895 GCA_034698485.1 Vertagopus arboreus
GGAAATAGTTCAGATCTTGCGTGTTCTTCAAACACATTTCTCCAAAGACCAGGTGGGGTTTTATGTGCTCCAGTATATGCACAAATCGTTTGGGTTATCCAGTATCAATTTACATCCTCAACATAACACACTTTCTGTTTATCAAAAACAACAAACCGTATCCCTTATTTGCAATTAAAAACTTGGAACTTAAATCCCATAGTTAACTATCTTTTTTAAAAAAATCCTTAAGGTAAGTTTTTAAAAACATTTTATTTTTAACTTGTTTTACACTTGGTTTCTGTATATAATACTTTTTTTTGCATGCAAAAATTGTGTATCAACAAAAAACGCAGATGTTGTTTTGAGAAGAGTTTAAACAGGAGAGCAGTGTGTATTTTTATGGTCTAAGCTTGCCAAAAAACTTAACTGTCAAAGTTTATGACAAGTATGTACATACATGAGCAACAAGTTCACTTCTAACTTCAAGTCTACTTGTCTACATTTTGTAAAAAATATTCAGTTCTTTTAAAGTTTTACCCAGGATTTTATACTAAGAATTAAGTGGGATTAAATGGGAATTGACGTAGTTCAAAAATAAATAGTCCCAGCTCTTACTCTAATTTCCTTTTGATTTTTTTGAATCCTGATTTGAAAAATGTTTTGTGGGTTTCAACTGTTATTTTATCTGCCTTTTGTCATAGCCTAGCAAATCCCCCTAAATCCCAGTGTGAACTACTATTTTTAAGTTGGATTTACGAAGCCATGTAAATAATTTGTCACTTGTTTATAATCTGGTTAATAAAGTTGTTGAATTGTTTTTAGGAATTGAAGCTAGCTAGAGATGGGTTTCAAGGACTTTTTATTTCGGGGTAATCTGGTGCAACTTGCTGTGGCTGTTATCATCGGAACTGCATTTGCTAATGTCGTCACAGCCTTATCTAAAGGTATGTTCATAAAATCACTGTTTGTATGTATTTAAATTTTTGTATTAAATTACATTCTATACTGGCAAAGTTTTGAAAATCCCATTTTAGAGATGTATTTCCCATCACAGTGGGATTTTTTGTGATTTCAGGGATTTAATGACCTATGGCTGAAATAAGGTTATGTTGAACAGTAAAATACTACCGATTTTTTAAAAATGTGATAAGAGTTAAATTTTAATCCGGAGTAGATTAGTAAACGATTTTTTTTATTTTATTACATAAAACTTAATCTAATCCCAGGAAATCGCAGATTACTGGCTCTAAGATATTTTTTAAACCTTGTAATTGCCATTAAATCCCAGTAAATCACATATTTAGTTTCATTCCAAGTTTGTTTCCAAACCCAATAAAGTCTCGTTAAATCACAGATAAGATGTTTAAAAGCTCTTAATTCCCATACAATTCTATTATAAAATCTAAAGCGAAACTTTTGAATTTAGACAAATCTTATATTTCATATACATTTTTTGTTGATAGTTGACAATATGGCCAGTTCAGGTTTTTTATTTGCTCAGAGAACAAAATCAACCTTTTTACCCCGAATCCAGTTTTGACAAAAATCTGACCTATAAACCAGCGACTGAAGTTCAAGCCCGGGTCGCCGCACTTTTTGCGTATTGTCTTCTTGCAATATTGCACTTAAATATACATTTAATTTTTACTTTATGAACACTAAATTTATATTTAAGTGCAGTACTGAATGAAAACCAGATGCAAAAAGTACGGCGACCCGGGCTTAAACCCCCGTTCCTTGTTTATGGTTAAGATTTTTTCGCTAAAACTGAATTCAAGCTAAGTGTTTGTCCTCTGTGCAAATCAAAACCGTTAATTAGCGATATTTTTAACTATTATTAAATATTCTGCATTCATTTAGGTTTGATTACGCCCCTGTTGGGTATCTTTGGAGGCCAGCCAGAGTTCTCTCGGCTGTACTTTACTGTGAACGAGAGTCAGTTTCTGTACGGGGCTTTTGTGGATGCTCTCATCGCATTCTTCATCACTGCATTCGTGCTCTACTATTTCGTGGTCTATCCCTCCGACTGGTTATTAGCCAGGATTAACAAAAAAGAGGAAGACAAAGTCCGACCTTGTCCATATTGTTGCTCCAAAATCGACAAAAAAGCAACCAAATGTGCATTCTGCACCTCACAGGTTGAACCAATCGAGGAGATCCCTGAAGTCAAAGCTGTCCCAGAAACAGCTTAGTCTCAGGACAAGAAATTCTCTAAAGTTTTCAACGTGTTCTTTTCTAATTAAAAAAGACCAAAAAAAAGTTTTTTTTAAATTATTACTTTTTTACTCTGTTTTAGAAAAATAAGAATGATATTGCTAAGTAAATTACATGCGTAATTTTGTTTAGCTGACAACCGATTTCGTAAAAGCTTTGTTTTTTAAAAATGTGTCAGTTCATCTTTTTTAATACACTATTTTGAGACCTTTTTAAGCTGATTGTATTTAGTACTTAAGTTAATATGGAGTGTTAATGAGATTATAAGAAATAGTTTTATTATGTATAGATAGATTTAATTATATTGGTTTTTTTACCGTTTTTTTAACTTGTTTTTTATTCTAGCTTTATTAACTTATTGTGTAATACTCTGTCCGCAATTAAAGTGCTTATTAAACCGTCATCGAAACTTATTTTAAATGTGATCTGGCGGAATAATAAGATGAACGTAGGCTGCACCCACAAGTTTGATTATATTTTTATTCACTTAGCTTTTTTTACTTCGTATTTTGCATTGAATTGAATTTAATTGAAACTGTTTTAAAATCGGTTTTGGCCAGCTTTGACAATTTCAGTTAAAAACCCACTGTGATTGCAAAATACAAAAAGAGACAAGACAAATCAAAATAAAAACAAGTTTTTGTGGGTGGAGCCTACGTCCATCTTATTATTATGCCAGATTCTGGTCCATTTATAGCCTTGCGAATAAAATGCATGAACAACAATCTTGTTAAATTTTTGACCGAAATCAAGAAAAAACTGCACATTAAATTGTGATTAATTAAAAACAATTCCAACCGCTTGAATATTTCTAAAGCACGTCTTTCAAAAGCTATTTTTCCTCAAAATAAGATTAGCTGAACAAAAGTAAAGTCTACTTTTTAACACAAAAGCAGATATGAAATACTCATTGTTATTAAATGTTAAATAATAAGTATTAAATGCTAATACCGTACTTATAAATCTTTAAATTTAACTTTTGAATTGTCAAACGACTCATGGGGAATTATTGTAACTGCAATGAAAATAAACAATTAAAATGAACCGTATTTTTCAAGACAACGGCAATCCCAATATTGTCATAAATTATTCAGTCAAATAAAGTTTTCGGCATAAATACGAACTTGAAAAATACATGAAGTTATTAAAAACAAGTCAGAAAACAGAATACGTCCATGTTTAGTAAATATTTTTTAAAGAATTATTTTGAAGCACTTTCAATATACAGTCCTTTTAAAAAAGCTAATAACATTTTTAACTGCTACATGAGAACAAACGATAATTAACAATAAACCAAAACAAGTTAGTTTATTTAGCATTCACGTTTTATAATTATTTTAAATTGAATTTTATTGCTTCGATTGTATTTAGTTTATGGCCACTAAAACCGATATTTTTATGATCTGGTTCTTATTCCAGTTACATTTTTATCCTAGATTGCGTATATATAAGGTTAATCAATTTTAATCATGAAAATCATCTTTCCCTCTTTTCTCTTAGTTTTTTTCTCTATTCTTAATCAATGTTTTGTGGATTGTAAGTGAAGCTAGCAAGTTTTTATTTAATGTTGATATAAAAATTGATAATTTAGCAATAAATTAAATACCAACGATATTCGTAACTTCGTTTTTAGAATTACTATTTATTTTTAAAAAAAATCGTTAATCACTTTAAGATTTTGTAAGTTCAAAAAATGCATTAAAAATTTATAGCAAAAGGACCCGGACTCTTGCAAGGAAACGACAAACCAGAAAATTCTAAAGTACCTGGTGGAGTCAGCCGTAAGTCCCATTATGAAAGAAGTCAATTTATGAGAATGCATTGTTGTCCGTCTGTCTGTGTCCAGAAGTGACGTCGTCCGACCTATATAAATCCATTTTGTCTTTGCTCCAATATCCAGTCATTCATTAGCTTCTTAAAACTAAAGACAGATGTTTCCGCAATATTTTTTACTATTAAAGAGTGCATGTTGCTAGTATCTATGTACTAGATTTACTTACGTACCAGAAACTAAATGTCAAAATATAATTACATACTATTTAAATAAAAATTGATTCAATTTGTAACCGAGTAAAAAAAGTGAAAATAATTTTGTTGTTTCAGTTGGAACTCTTTTTGGGACTAAAACTAGCGTAGTGGGAGGCTCTCTTGGCTTGGCCTCAAAGTTATTAGGTACATACATACAAATACACTTCATTTTTTAAATGAATCCAATGAAAAAATGTCATTATAAAATATTTTCAAAATACAAAAATGATTTTTTAAAAACAAAATAATCTATTGCCACAACAAGAATTTCTATGTTTAATCAACAATAATCGACTTGGACCATGTTGAATCACCTCACTATTCTTTGCCTAGCAATTTTTAAGGGATCACTTAATTTTACTAAAAAAACCTGTGATGTGAAAACTATGAAAAGCAATAGATTAAAATATATTTTAAAATTTGATTTATAAATTTATTTTATTAAAAATCTAAGGAACCGGCAACCTTGGAGGAATTCTTGGACTGCCCAAACCAGACGAGAACGAATAGCAGAGTTCATCAGTTTTAAAAAGGACATTTCATTCATGTTTAAATTATCTTACATAATTTATACTGTATAATATTCTTAACGAGTAAAGAACGTAAAATAAAATGGGCCAACCCTAGCGGGATTACCATGGAAAATTGACCTAAACCCACCAAATTTTGCAAAAATTCTCGTTGGCTGAAAGTAAAATAAAATCGTGCAAACGATAATATTTTCTAGTCAATCGATACAGATGAACTATGGTGGAAATATGAATAACCGATGCAAATTAATGCTGATCCACCAAATTTTTCAGGTTAAATCTATGAATAAATGCGGTAGTAAAATTAGTTTTTTGGGACATTTTAATCCATAAATCGACCCGTGGTGGTTCATTCAAATGAAAAAGCAGGTTTTTATCCAATTGTTAATAATGTAATAAATAATTTTAGAAACAAGAAGTGATTAGTTCTCAATGCCAACAATAAATTTGTATTGTTCTTTGAAACAATTGTGGTTTTATTAATAACTAGACACTCAGTTGTTATATTTTTTGTGGATTGTTTAATAAACTGAATACAAAAACTAAGGTTTTTAAATCGACATGAAACGATATTTTAATCAAATCATTTTTGAATTCAGTATATTAATTTGTATCTTTAGTGAAATTTCTAATGAGTTGGAAGCAGGTACGAACCTTACTTCTGTAATCGATTCAAATGTTAACAATTTTAAAATTTGAATTTCGTGTAGACAGTCTTGAAATATCATCAGGATTTAATCCTTCACATCCGAAAAAACGTAAGTTAAAAAAAACTATTTCAACTGTCATTAATTCATTCTTTTTGGAAAAAAAACGCTATTCGAATATTTGATTAAAGGTTTTGCTCCAATATTCGACTTAGGACAAAAATAACTATTTGCGGCATCTCAATTATAAACAGTAATTCAATTATTCTACATTTATTTTCGAAATTTAGGAGTTCGTCGAGTAGTTGTAGATTACTCTGCTTCCGCTATTCGTCTTCCTTCATTACAACAAAACGGTAAGCAAAAAACTGCAAGCTTTAGTTCAGTCGGGAAGTTTTCTACTTCACCCCTTAATGGAGGGGTAAACCTTTACCCCTCCATTAAGGGTATACCCTCCATTAAGGGGTAAACTCAGTACCCCTCCATTAAGGGGTAAACTTTAAGGCCGTTCATAGAAACGAATGTTCAAATACACAAGTAAAATATATTTTTAAAAAAAACCGGAAGTCATTAAAAATCCAACGAAAATAGAACATAATATGTGAATTTATTTTAGTACACCTAATGAATTTTTTTATCAAAAATATTTTGTATCATTTTGTCACTTTGTTTCATATACTATGAACAGCTCTTTACCAAAACAAAAATCTTTGAGAATTTATTGTATGCCCTCTGCAAATAGAATCTTTCCACTGCAAATGCAATTCATAGATTTTTAGTCGCTCTTTCGAATGGTAATATTTTTGGAATCCGACGTCAACCCCCTCATCCCCTGGAGGGAAAGAGTCTAAAAAATTGAGTTTACCCCTTAATGGAGGGTATACCCGTAGTGGAGGGGTAAAGGTTTACCCCTCCATTAAGGGGTAAAGTAGAAAACTTCCCGACTGTAGTTATTTCTAAAAAACATCAAAAATTATGGATTTGTTTACAACTAATCTAATTATTTTCTCCCCCAATTATTTTGATACTTTAATCATTTCTGACCTTGCTGCATACTCACTTACAAACAAGGAAAGAACGTAAGTTATTTTTTTGGTATTTATACTAATATTTTTTTTACGGAAACAGCAATAATTCAGTTTAAGTCTTGCGGAATGTAATAAGAAATCGTGGAGTTTTATAACTTGAAATAGCAAACTTTAGTTATCTGGAATATTTTTAATCAACCAATATTATTGTTCCCAGGGTTGGCAAAAAAAATTTCAAGTGAAAAACGAAAAGTGAAATTTCATACCCCTAAAATCGTTGAAAAATGAAATATTGAAAAGTGAAAAATATATAGTGAAAATTCATGTCCTCAGAAGGATTAAAAAATGAACAATTGAAAAAAAAACCGGCCAAAAAAAATCCCTCCCTTTTCACTATTTTTCAATTTTTCACAGACCCTTGAAAAATAGCCTTTGTATATTTCCAATTTTTCAGTATTTTTCCAATTTTTCAGTATTTTTCATTTTTCATAAAAAAATTTAAAGAAAAGTGAAAGATTGACAACCCTGATTGTTCCCAAACACCCCTGTATTGTGATATGAAGCAGTTTTATTTGATCCGTATTGCCGCATTTTACACTGCAATTTTTAAATAAAATAAACTGTTGATTGACGCAACTACTTTGGTTTATTTGGAATTGCTCTATTATAAACGACTTTAAATGATACAGTTACATGTGAACCGGATGTGAGCTGTAAACAAAATACAGCCTTATGGGATAGTTATCACTATATCCAGAATACAAACACTTGTGGGTTGATTGCTAAAGGTGCAATTCCACCTTGCAACCAGGGCTATCTTACAGAAGAACACTGCATTGATGAATGCGTAGCTCTTGAACTGCCATCTAACCAACAAAACAATAATAATAATAACCCTTCACAACAAATTCAACAGGTAAGCAACTTTACTGCGATTAAAATTGTTAATTTCAATAGTTTATCTCTCATGCTCAATTTATCAATCTATATTTCTTTAAACACTGCAAATTCTGACGCTTAAGATTGAATAAAAATCACCAAATAACCAACCCAGATATTTCCCCAGTTGATTAAAAATTTTATACATTCTTTATACTTTATTCGAGGTCAAAGCCGACGTTTCGATAATGATCAAAGACTGAGTAGGAAAATCAACTTTACTGTTCTATATTTCCAATCATCTAGACACACTGGATTACTTATAAATTGTTTTTTGTACCTACACATTACTTCATTTCATTTTTCATAGATACCGACTCCAAAACCTAAACTGCCGACTACAGAAACTGACGGTTAGAACTCTAAATAATATTTCTACATATTTTACCACCCATTGTAAGCTGTTTGAAAATGGTTTAGATGCATGTGAAGCTAGAGGTTGTACTCAGAAAACGGCATTGGAAAGTACTTTTCATTATATTAGACAGTGTTCATTATATTCATCTAGGATGATTTAAGAGCCCCAGGGAGTGTAAAAAACTAATGCGTTTGAGTCCAATAATTCATACAAAGTTCCAGTTGAACTAAATAATTTATTATTTCCTGTTTGCGGCGAGCTCTTTTCAACGTGTTACTACGTTTTATTAGCTCGCCATTGAAAATGGGTTGCGAGCTAATAATCTGCCGCTGTCCGTCCGTCTGACGGTCCGTCCGTCCGTCCGTCCAACATCCCAATATAAACACAAACCAGAGGAATCAGTTTGGAATCACTACAACAAACTGATTCTACAAATATTTTTTTGTCTTTATAAAAGTATATCATTGGAAGCCATTTCAAATTAAAAAATGTACTCACAATTTGATTCAATCAAACAACCAAATTAATTTCATTAATCAATTAATTTTAATTTGCATTGCTTATATAGTATGTCAATGCATTTGGAAGCTATTTAAAAATTTCAAAAAGCACTAGAAACATTAGAATTGAGTTACTGTCGCTTTAATATAATTCATGAATCAATTACTGCTTCTATACTTTTGTGTTTATATAATAGCTTTTTAATCAATTGATATCTTTTTCTTTAATTTTGTATTTATATATTAATATTTTAATCAATTATTTACTGCTTCAATACTTTGGTATTCATGGCATGCATTTAATTCTATTTGATATAATGTATGAATCAATTACTTTTTCTATACTTTTGTGTTTAGATAATACCTTTTTCATTCATCAATTACTGCTTCTTTACTATGGTATTTATATCATAGCTTTTAATCATTTGATATCTTTTCAATCAATTAATATCTTTTTTTAAATTTTGTATTTATATATTAATATTTTAATCAATTAATTACTGCTTCTATACTTTGGTATTCATGAAATACATTTAATTCCATTTGGTATAATTTATGAATCAATTACTGATTCTCAACTTTCATGTTTAGATAATAACGTTTTCATTCATCAATTGCTGCTATTGATTACTTACTTGACTGTATATACATATATTACACTTTTAGTTTGATTAATCAGTTACTGTTTCTATTATTTTGTATTTGTATAATACTTTTAATTCTATTAATCAATTACTGCTTCTGATTTATTACATACATCTATAGATAACCTTTAAATTCAATCTTTAGTTACTGGTGCAATAATCTTGTACTCATGCAGTAATTAACTATTACTTCTATACTTTAGTATTTATATTCTTTAGTTCCATTAATGAGCTGCTGCTTCTATATTAATACATTCGTATTATGCATTTAATCCATTCATGGATACTTGATGAATCAGCTACTGCTTCTATAGTTTTGTGTTTACATAATACTTTTTAAATCAATTAATTACTGCATTTTTCCTTTTGCTATGTTTGTTATACCTTTAATTTCACAATTAATTGTTGGTTCTTTATTTTTTGTCTTGTATTTATATAATACATTTCAAATCAATTAGTTATTGCTTCATTACCTTTGTATTTATATAATATCTCAAATTCCATCAATAGCTGTTTCTATACTTGTGTGTTTTTATAAAACCTTCTGAATTAAGTAATTACTGCTTTTTAGCCCGACTCCGAGGGCTTATGCAACGGTGTCAGTGTCTGTCTGTCTGTATACACGATAACTCTCTTTAAACTCAACTTATCGACTTGAAATTTTACACACAAGTTAATTGGGTAAATTTAGGATTTAAGTTCGAAAATGAGCAAAACCGGTCAAGACCCGTAGGGGCTAAAATGGGTGTTGGTTTCTATTTGTATGTATTTTAACTAAAATTATAAAAACATAAAACTGCCCATAACCTTGAAAACTGGCATGGTAGTAGCCTTTGAGACCTAAATAACAAATACATATTCAATTTTCGAAAATTTTGGTCAGAGTGACCCTTTGGGTCAACCCCAACGGGTTTCGGAAAAATTGTTGCAGAAAGCTGAAATTTTGCATAGTGATAGTCTATGAGCTATAAATATTGAATACAAAGTTGATTTGGCATTAATGTTTATTTAAAGTGATCTAATGGGTAACCCCCACGGGTTTTTAAAAAATGTTCACAGAAAGCTGCAAGTTTGTATAGTGGTAGTTTATATATATGTGTTATTCTTAGTAAAAAGGGCCCACATGCCGTTTAAGGTTTGAATATTTTCATATTCCCGCTTTTGTTGAAATGGGCCGTTCGTATAACATTTTGACCAAATTAAAAAAATACTAAAAAAAATAATAGTTTGATTTATGTTTGTAATAAGAAGAAGAGAATATTCTTTAAATTACTGGATTTTAAGTTATGAATGAACGGTCCCCACCATCAAAATATTTTTATTATAGGTTATAGTACTATGTGGGCCCTTGTTAGTTGGAACAACACATATATCGAACCATCAAAGAAAATTAAATTTGTAATAATTGGTTTAAATTATTGACTATCAGTTTGAAAAGAGTTAATCAGAGTCGGGCTTCATGAAGTTGCACGGGAAAGTTTTTACCTTTGTATTTACACAATACATTTAATCTTATTAACCAATAACTCGTTCTTTAATATTTGCATTTATATATTATCTTTTAAATCAATGCATTATTGCTTCAGTACTTTTGTATTTACATAATATCGTTAGTTTAATTAAACAATACTTCCTCTCGTTCGCCTTTATAACACACCGATAATTTTATTAATAAATTAATACTTCAAATCTCATTTTAACATAGTTCAAAAATGAATCCATGATTATTCCTCTTTCATAAATTTACATAGATAATGCATTGAAATTTAATTTTTCTAACCTTACTGGAAAACCAACATGGTCGGCTTGCCCGGCCATGTTAGTTAGACAGTGTTCATTATATTCATCTAGGATGATTTAAGAGCCCCAGGGAGTGTAAAAAATTAATGCGTTTGAGTCCAATAATTCATACAAAGTTCCAGTTGAACTAAATAATTTATTATTTCCTGTTTGACGGCGAGCTCTTTTCAACGTGTTACTACGTTTTATTTGGAATTGCTCTATTATAAACGATTTTAAATGATACAGGTACATGTGAACACGATGTAAGCAGCTGTAAACAAAATATAGCCTCGTGGGATAGTTATCACTATATCAAGAATACAAATACTTGTGCGTTGATTGCTAAAGGTGCAATTCTACCTTGCAACCAGGGTTTTCTTACAGAAGAACACTGCATTGATGAATGCGTAGGTCTTGAACTGCCATCTAACCAAAAAAACAATAATAATAATAACCCTTCACAACAAATTCAACAGGTGAGCAACTTTACTGCCATTAAAATTGTTGATTTCAAAAGTTTATGTCTCATGCTCAATTTATCAATCTATATTTTTCTAAACACTGTAAATTCTGACGCTTAAGATTGAATAAAAATCATTGACTAACCCAGATATTTTTCCCAGTTGATTAAAAATTGTATACATTCTTTATACTTTATTCGAGGTCAAAGCCGACGTTTCGATAATGATCAAAGACTGAGTAGGAAAATCAACTTTACTGCTCTATATTTCCAATTATCTAGACACACTTGATTAATTATACATTGTTTTTTTGTACCCACACATTACTTAATTTTATTTTTCATAGATACCGCCTCCAAAACCTAAACTGCCGACGACAGGAACTGACGGTTAGAACTCTAAATAATATTTCTACATATTTCACCACCCATTATAAGCTGTTTGAAAATGGTTTAGATGCATGTGAAGCTAGAGGTTGTACTCAGAAAACGGCATTGGAAAGCACTTTTCATTATATAAAGAAGAGCAACACTTGTCGACTCATTTTTCAAGGTGCAGCTCGACCCTGTAACGCGGGATTTAAAACTCACACAAACTGCTACAATCGGTGCATAAAAACGAAATCTGAACCTGTCACTGAAAATAGTCAGTTTTTCGAGCCACCAGAAGGTTATGTCAAAGTAAGTAAGCAATTTCCTTTTCTCATTTAGATTATTAATCAATGATTCGCTGGCATTTAAAAATATTAATTTGAGGTAATAATGAGCCACTGTCCGTCTGTTTGTCGGTCCGAGCATCCCCTCAATAAACCTATGCCGCGTACAATCAAAACAATAAACTGCTTCGGGGAATATAATTACATATATTATTGAAACAGTAAATTAAGATTTTTACGTTAAAGATCTGGGGAAAAAATAGGCCGTATTTGGCGGCAACGGCCATTCGTATATAACATAAAAAAAAAAATTCAGAATTATTTTTAAAAACTATCCTAACACAAATGTTACTTTATCCCATAGAAAAGTACTTAAATTATTTTTATGTTATTTTTGAATGGCCCAAACATATTTTGGCAAGCTTAAAGTAAGCATTGGGCCTTTTAGTATTGGCTAAGTAATTTTAATCTCGCACAATTAATACATATCGCTTACTGACTTTCTTTTACAGACGACCTTACCAAACGGGACAAGTATTTGGGTTGAAGGTTAGCATTTTAATTAATATTGATGTATATTTAGTTAACACAAACCAATTATCTGAATTTGTGTTTCACAATAAAAGATTTAGGTGCATGTGAGCCGTCGCCAAGCTGTGTGCAGAAAACAGCATTGCTGTCCACTTATCATTACATAACTGAGACGAAGACTTGTCGACTAATTGCTCAAGGTACAACTCGACCTTGCAATCGGGGTTATCAAAAAAAAATCACATGCAACAATCTATGTATCAAAAATAAACCTGATACTGAAAATGTTCAGCGTTTTGAGCAACCAGAAGGTTATGTTAAAGTAAGTAAACAATTCATGTTTCTGTATTTAGTAAATAAACGCTTGTCTTTAGAAATTAAATTCGAAGTAATAATCAGCCGCTGTCCGTCTGTCTGTCATTTCATACACAATCTCACGAATAAGCTGTTTTAAGGTTTTAGTGGATGACGACATGAATTATCAAAAAAATTCTCTATTAGGGCAGAAAGAGAATTATGTTTTCATGTTGGCTAATGGGGAAAACAAATCTTGTTTTAAATTATTTTAAAAAATCAGTTATCAAGATACTATTTTCTAGTATGGCTCAAATTAAAGAAGGAAAGGTCTATAACCAAGTTAGGCTTTTTATTTTCGTTTAAAAATGGTGGCTAAAAAGGCACTGGTTTTATTTTTCATTTGAGAACCCAGAAACGTTTCAAAAATGAAAAGCCTAACTTTTTAATACAACTCTTCAGCTTTAGTTTGAGCAATAATTAACTTTTTTATCTTTATAAGTTTAGGAGAAAAATGGGTTTTGGAAAGACTTGTTTTTTGCATAAGCCAACCTGGTGGCGTCTTTCTTTCGCCCCAATACAGATTTCTTTCAATGGCATACACTAGAACTATTAGAATAATTTTTCAGGCTATAATCAAATTATGTTATGAAACCCGGTGTTGGTTTAAAACTGCAATTTCGAAACAAATTATCTAAAAATAACCATGGACGGACATGTTTTGATAGGAGTTGAACGGCAATATTTCATTTAACCACAGACTTGGCTAGATTTTGAAATTCCGCAATTAAATTCAATGTTAACCAAAAACAAAATTTGAGTTAGCCCCTTCGCATATAAATTAAGGCTGCTTCTAGATGCGAGACTTTAAACCCGCGGAAATTAAGATCAATGTGTCGGTTGGCTGTTTCAATATAATAGTAATTCTAACCATGCAAAATTGATTTTTTATAATTCAAATAACCGACGAGCACTTTTTAGCAGAATGGCAATTGAATTGATTGTATGCAAATTCGTTTTTAGCCCGACTGCTAGAGCTTTGTGAACCGCGTCAGTGCCTGCCTGTCTGTCTGGGGACACGATAACTATAGCGATAATTTGCACAATAGTTTCTAGGGCCGATTTAGAATTTTAATTTAAAAATAGACATAACCCGTTGGGTCGTTAAATTGATACGTGATGGCTAAAAAATAGGCGCTGCTTTCGGATTTTGACTTAAATTAGTCAAAAATTATGAAAAATGCTTCTAAAAATGCAGTTTTGAATGACAAGAACCTATGCAGGTTGTAAAGAGCTATGGAAAGTTTTGAAAATACAACCTGAATTTGATTTTTTTATAGACGACGTTACCAAATGGGACAAGTATTTGGGTTGAAGGTTAGAATTTTAATTAATATTTATACAAATTATTTACTTAACAAATTCTAATCCAATTTTTATATTCTGTGTTTTATATAAAAAAAAAAAAAAAAAGATTTAGGTGCATGTGAACCCTCTCCGAGCTGTGTGCAAAAGACAGCATTGCTCAGTACTTATCACTACATAACTGAGACGAAAACTTGTCGACTCATAGCTCAAGGTACTACTCGACCCTGTAATCGCGGTTATCAAAAAAAAATCACATGCAACAATCTGTGCATCAAAAATAAATCGTCTACTTAAACCCGTCACGATGTTATCGAATTTAATCCGTCATTTGACCAACAAAACGGCTATGACAAGCAATCTACATAAGTAAATCAATTTCCCTTACTAATAAAGCCTTTAGCAAATAAATTATTAAACATGTTCATGAATAAATGCTTTATTTTATATTGACATACGGAATCTGAATTTTTGCCAAAATAGAAAGTTTTTTTCCGGTTCGGTGCTCTTCCACTTCTTAGCTCAGTTGGAAGAGCACGGGATGAACAATTCAGAGGTCCGGGGTTCGATTCCCTTAAAAGATCAATTCATATTTTGGCAGAAAATCGGATTCCATATTTCATTGTATTATATTCATCCTTCAATCCCTCTGCCAATTCCAATATTGACGATTAAAAATGCCACATTATTTCATATGTAGATGACGTTTTGAATGCCTTGACTGTCAACTACTTGGATTATAAGTTCGAATTTTAAATTATAATTATAAAAATGTAATAAATTGTGGACAAAATAAAAGTTTAAACTGAGGTCAAAAGTTTTTAGGAGGCAAAAATTTTTATTATTTAAAGAATGCTTATGAATCAAAGCACTAAAATAATTCTTACAATTTCCTTAATCTCTAACCACAATGTGTGTACCAAGAATTTCGATGACGAATAATAACGCATTTTCCTCCTAATTTTCGTTACTTTTGTTTATCCTCCACGAGGGTGTGGTTAATATCAAATACAGATTTAATTACAATTATAATCACAGTTTAATTTAAAGGTTTTTAAAGAAACTGCGTTTAAAAACTACAAAATACATTCAAATGGCTGTGCATCATGTGAACAAAGGAATCGCTGCACTTTCATTAGTAAGTATGAAAAAAAACTTTAATTCGGAGTGAACTTTATAAACAATGTAGGTAGTATCAAAATTTTTATTTTTAACAAATCATTTGCCAACTCGAACAAAATAATTTTAGCTATAATATTAAGGTGTGAAAATAATTTTGTTTTTGCATTGATTTATTTTAATTTTTTGCTGAAGACGAAACGAAAAAAAAAGACTAAAAAGATGACCACGGTATTTGAAAACATAAGGCGTTTTTATACAAAGTATTGACCTATCAGGTTTTTTCTTGGGATTTTATAAAACGATTTAACGGGAATTCAGTTGTTTCAAAAATTAATTCTTAATGGGATTTTGTGATATAGTAGTGGGATTTAATGGGTTTTAATGTGAACCAGAAAAGACTTCCGAAAATAGTAATTTCGTTCTGTTTTTCCGCCAAATTGATATTAGTTGTATTTCCGAAAAAACCGTTTAAATATTTTTGAATTTTTTACACCACAAAATCTGTAAAAATCCAATTAAATACCAAAAACTATAATTCAAATGAGATCTGCGAAAGCCTGTAATTAGTATCTAATTGTAATTATTTAGGTACTAGGGACGCTGGTTCTACTAATTTCGATGTGGACATTCGGATCGATTGTCTACAGAGAACAACATAATGAAACAGATTCAAAAGCAGATTCTTTTCATGCAAATGAAAACCTATTTAAAGATGACCTAGAAAATTCTCCTAAAAATGTGACAGAAAAACACGAAATCAGCTCTAAATTTTGGGCGAGATTTGAGCACATGCCACATTTATTCAAAGAGATAATTATCGGCTGTGCATGGATTACACTCATTGCAGCTGCACTTCAAATATCAAGCTCACTCTTCATCCTATTCAGCTCTCCAAAGGTAAACGTTCTAATTAAAATGTGACAGTCCAATTCCAAAAAATTAAAAAATCCTCGACTTAATGTTTAAAATTTCTCTGTGCACCTTAAATTAGACCAACTTCCATGCAAAATTTCAAGCTTGTAGGCTAATGTTATCAATTTTTGTCTAAACCCTATGACAACTACTCTCATTTTTAGCCCCCACGGGTCACCATCTTGACCGATCTTGCTCATTTTTTAACTTAATATCCACTTTGACCCAAAAAACGTGTGTGCAAAATGTCAGGCTGATCGGACAAGTTTAAAAACAGTTATCGTGTATACAGACAGACAGACACTGACACGGTTCCAAGGCTAAAAATTACACTGTAATGTTAAAAACCTTTTTGTTCAAGTCAGTCTCAATTTGTAAGCCGTATTTCTAATGTTTATATAAAGATTTAAGTAATAATGAAGTGCAAAATTGCATGAATAAATCTGCAAAAAGGGTTAGCCGTGACCCGGGTTCGAACTAGAGCCTCTTGGATTATAGACAATTTTTTTACCCTTTCGGGCTAAAACTTTTTTGTCCCCTGTACAAATAAAAAATCTTAAACTATCGATATTTCTAAGAGAAATCGTAGAACTTTGTGTTAATTTTTATGTCATTTTAAAATTGATTATTGGTTGAGAAGGAATTTGTATCTACGAAACTATTTCTACCTTTTTGAATTTAATGATTGACGGAAATGAAAAGGTTCAGTGCTAAGTTTTCTATTGTGATGACTTGTTTATTTTTCTTGGCCACATTCTGCATTTAAATCTCTTCTGATTCAACTAATACGAATGTTAAACTTAATTTTTGTTGTTTAATTTTAGAATGTGTTGAATCGAAGTAAGTACTTGGTGGCAGTTCACTTCCCAGCCTTTGTGATTCTACTGGGCACATTCTTGACTC
>JAQGBQ010000737.1:0-16892 GCA_034698485.1 Vertagopus arboreus
TACTAAAGATTTTATTTGTATGTAATAAATTAACGGTAAAGTTTTAAAGTATGTATAATAGTTGGTAAATGTCTGAAGACCATGACAACTGTTGCTACAGGTCACTATGACCTACACCTTAAACCCCTTCTAATGTGTCCCCATACTGCTCCTCTAAAACTTTTTTATTGTTCCTCCGATCGTTGAATTTTTTTTTTCAGTGGATAGCTTATTAAATTTAGCACAATCTGGTCAGGTGTAGGGTATCTTAATGCTATGGTAAGGTCTTTAAAAGTCGATTTGAAAATTTAAAATTGAGTTTTGAGCATTATCCTGAAGATTTTTTCCAGATATTAATTGATTCCTCACACCTTACAAAACTTATCTATCACTTTCTCAGAAAGCGTTTTTTCGATCCGATGCACCGATTTCGAGATAATCCAGTGGACGTTTTTGAGCCTTAGACCCAAATGCATACTAAGGTGAAACCGTTGCCATGGGCATTTTTTTTGCCTCACCTTAGAAAAACAAAATAGACAGCAAAATGTAACCCGAGGAACCGGGATTCAAACCCACAACTTCTGCGTTACGAAGCGAGCTTCCTACTTTATACGCTAACTCCCACACACTGTTGAGTCAGTTGAAATTTTCAATGTATTTCCCCGACTGTAGATGTTACGGACAGAATTTCACTTTGATTTTATTCTTTAGTAGATTAGAGACATGCACTGTCTCAGAAGATCCGAAAATTTGAAAACGGAAATCAATCAGGCAACTATCCAGGTATATCCATGATTTTTTTCCAAATTTTTAGCTTAGAAATGGAAGGGTCTAGAAAGTAAGTAAACCTTAGTTTACTAGTTATTTACTGCGTACTATTACTAAGTTATTTGCTGCTTACAATCTCTTGTTGCACCATTGTTCAACTTAAATGTAGATGGAGTGTGTCTAACTGCGAGAAGAAAAGAGCGACTTATAGATGTAATCTTCCATGTAGTATACGTCGGCTAGTACGATTTTTTATATAGAGGCCGCTAGATGAAGCTTCTTGTGAGAAATATTTTAAGTGAACTGTGCACATTCCTTTTGGGCTTAGGTCTAAAATATAATTTTTGATTTGTAAACTGTAATTGTTTTTAAAAAATATACAGATTGTGAATATCAAAATGAATTCATTTATTAGAATTTTCAACGCTATATTGATTCTTGTTGTTGTTGTATTACTCAGTTCTACTTCAAAAATGATGAAAAGATTCGATACGATGCCCAAAGGACACTGAAATAATGTTTTAAAAAAAACATAACACATTTCCTGTCGTCACGTCGTTGACAACACATCCTTTCTTGTTCGTGTTTTTCTGTGTGATACATATTATAAGCTTTGCAACAAGATTTGAGAGCAGATGAAGATAATTTGAATTAAATATTTAGACTCAAAAAGCAATACAGTTCAAATCCACCCCGTTCCAGAAGATAACAATACAATAAATAAGAGTTATATCGTATGCAATTCTATCGTCTTCTTTAAAAATACCCAAATTGTTATCTTACCAAAGGAAGTATGTGTCTATTAAAAACAAATTATCATCAAATCTTGCCAAATCTACAAAATAAATTCTGACCTTATGATTATGAAATATATAGTGACAAATTAGTGAAACATAGTGTGATTTACGTATATTTAAAATGTACATTATTTTCTCATTAGCTAGTATAGTTAAATTTTAGGAAATCTTCCCTTAGAGTCTGGGCCTAATACTCTACCCAGTTTACACTGATAGGATATGACAAATGGCAACACAACCATCAATGACAGTCCGCGATAATTTAAACCATTGTTTACATTGAATTGCATGTAAATTGAATTGAGAAATTCTTATATTGCCCCTAAATGAGGAATAGAGTGGTTAGGTTAAAGGGGTCTAAGAGACCATTTCCTAAAATTGCAGTATAGCTTTTGTTTATTGGATCCAAAGATTTGTCCATAGTCACTACAATCTGTATACAAAATGTGATCTCACTTTTCAAATTTGGTTTTTTGTGAAATCGATCAGTCAGTTTATTAAAAAAAATTAACCCTACATCTTTAAGGGAATTTCTTTAAAAAAACAGCCTGATTTTAAAATAAAGAAAGATTTCTGTATGGATTCAATTAACTAATTTAAATTAAAAAAGTACCTTGGCGCTTTCAAAATATTTTGTTTTAGAAAGCTTTGTAATGAAACTCCGAACGAATTGAGAAAAATAAACCACCATTCTATAAAATACAAAAAAAATTCATCTAATGTTTTATTGGAATCGGATTAAGTATTTAATAAATAAATTATTTATTTCAAAATCTGAAACAAATTAATTTTTTGGTTGCCGTGAAATTTTCAATAAATTTTTGCTGTGCAATTGATTGAAGAATTAATAAGAGCAGTTGCAGAACAGTTGGCTGGCTTGAGTAGACTGGGATTGTTGAGGCGTCTCTGGAATGGAAGGTGCGACTCCGCATGCGCCACCATTGTACTGATGATTATTAATACAGTCCGCGTTGCATCCCGTGTTGTCGTAAACAGTGGATCCATTACTAGCAATCACGCTGGGGCAGAGCAGCAAATGTTCCCGAATGACCAACACGTTGGACATTTGAGCGTCAGTTACTCCATCTATCATTCGAAACAAATATATCTTATTCACTAACCAAATACAAAAACATTCTCTAATTAGCCAAATTTATTTGATTTTATTTCGCCATTTTATCTCGAAGACTGTCAGGTATCTTGCGTTCTTGTCCCGTTGGTTGCTTTATTTTTTGCTCTCATTGTACATATACTAATAGATTTAAATGATATCAAAAATGTATATTAAACAATTAAATATATTTTTTGAAAACAGTATTGAATAAAAGACAGGGCAATAATTACAACTGTCATCAGGATTCGAACATTGAAGCTGGACAAAAACTCTCGTCTTACGTTTCAACTACAATTTACCAAAAACTTATAAATACAAAAAAACTTTCTCAATACTTCTTTTATTTTTGAAATCCGAAAAACAAAAGCAAGGATTGCATTTTTATTGATAAATAAATTCCTAAGTATTATTTATTATTTATTACATTATTTATCTAAATTATTGTATTTAGAACCAGCGGGATGGAATTCATAATATAAAAATAGTAGAAGGTAAACTCACCAGTTGACTGAACAAGAGCTGGACAATGGTCGTAAACGGACAAGGTTTGGTTGGCCGGTTGGTCATCGACGCATGCGCAGGTGATTGTGTTTGGGGTAGCATTTGGGCGCGAGTCTTGAACAAGAGCGCCTCCGTATCTATTGTGAACAGAGAGGCAGTCAAAGTAGCACAGATGGCACACAACTGCTGACGTCAGCTTCGAATCTTTGGCCAAAAAGTCAATTGGAATCGAGATCGTTCCGAGCTTGAAAACACCGTTTCCATCAGGTACTGTCAGCCCTTCCGCAAGTGCTACAAGCACAAAAAACACAAAATATTTTATTTGCACAGGAAAGAACAATTGTTCAGCCTGAATCCAATTTCGGCTACAAAATTTGCCTACCAAACCAATAGTTATGGTTCAAACCCGGGTTGCTGCTAATCTAACTACTTTTTGCATCTTGATTCCATGTAATATTGACTTTAAATATACATCTAATGTTCATTATGCATTTTTTAAACATTTGATTTATATTTAAAGGCAACACTGCAGGAAATAAAAATGCAAAAAGTGGATGGATGTGCGGCAACCTGGATTTGAGCCGTAGTCTCTTGGTTTAATAAGCACATTTTTTATCCGAATTTGGATTCGGGTTGAAAAGTTATTGAAGCAGTATATTGAATATTGAAGTAGTATATACAATATATTGAAGCAATAACCATAAATCCCAGTTTAGAATTGTATTTCACATCACAGTGGGTTTTAGTGGGGTCAAAATAAGTTTAAAAACATTGGATAATAAATGTTATTTAGTCTCAACACATTTTGAAAATGCTAACTATTTAAAAATATTTTTAGAAGATCTAGAAAAATTAGATAAAATTGAAGAAAATACTATAGCAGAAGCATTGGGATTACAAAATAGAAAATGAATTTTTTCAAAATAAAAAATTAGCTTTAACAAGAACTGCCAAAAAATTAAAATACAAAATATTATTGATACAGGGGTTTCAATTGGGATTTTGTAATTTTTTTAAATTTAAGCCAAAGGAAAAAAATGTTCTACACTATTGCTTAATTAGATATTGTTATTTTAAAAAAACAAACAAAATCGACGTTTAAATATTTTTCAGTTTTTTTTAAACCCCACTAAATCCCATTAAATCCCATTGTGATATAATAAATGCAAAATAATGCGGAATAAAACAAAAGAATAAAATTTCAAAAAAGTACTTACAGTTTCCCAAATTACTCAAAGGATTTTGAGGAATGAACGGAATAGTCAGAGCACTCACGGATGCCACAACCACCAAAACAAAAACGCTCAATGGTTTCTGCATTTTTCAAAATGTTTTTTAACAAAATTTCAAAAAAGTTTTCAAAATTTCAAAATGTGCAAGTCCAATGGATTTTATTAGAATGAGTGAATTTCCAATGTGACTAAATATGAGGGTGAGGTTTGTATTTATACAACTTTTTTAACTTGATAACCGTAAATCTGGAAATAAACGCCTGGTTGGCGTAACCTTTATATAATTAAGTAACATTATCTTAAGTCAACTTAAATAAGATTATGCAATTAATCAAAAATTTATTTCAAGTTCTTACGAGTTAAATTACAGCTGAAATTTTGGGATGTACCTAAATATAAGGATTCAAGTGGTTTCGAAATGGTAACATAAAAAATTTCAAAAATAATATAATTTCTAACTGGATTTTTTTTAAATCAATTTTAAAATATCTTTTAGTTCTTTATTCTCATTATTTATTACATCTGTTTACTTTTCATAATTTATTAAATCCCAGTAAATCCCACCACGACTAAAAATGCAGCTCTACAGCAGGGTTTGCAATTTTCCATGAAAAATAGGAAAACTACAGAAGTTATTTTTCAAGGGTCGATGAAAAATTGAAAAATAGTCTAGTTTTTTTACTGTATTTTTCATTTTTCAATCCTTTTAGGGATATCAAATTTCATTTTATATTTTTCATTTTTCAGTGAAAAATTTGTGAAATTTCACTATTTTTTTCATTTTTCAATAACTTTAAGGGTATAAAATTTCATGAAATTTCACTTTTCATTTTTCATTTCACTTGCCAATCCCGCTCTAAAGTGGAACTTGCGAGACCCTGCATAATAAATAGATGTTTGGGACGATGAACTTTTCTGGGGATCTAAATAAAGATTTACCGCATTTGGTTCTTTATTTCGGCTACTAATAAAGATTTCCGTTGGTCAATTGATAATATTGAGTTTATATAAATCTATAGTTAAGTAAGAAAAAAATGAAGAAACAGCTTTTTACACGTGCTTTAAATAATAAATGCAATCCAAGATACTCATGTGTACATTTTTTGCACGTCAATTGTATCTCATAATGAAATGCTCGCCTGATGTTTAATCCAGAATTAGAAAAGTCAGAAGTTCAGTCTGGTAATTCGTAATTTTACTTCCGTACTTTCTACGAAGAGACATTTTGTAAAAAATATGTTTTAATATAATATTTATCTATCCATACCAAGGTTAGTATAAAAATATCAAAATTTTTCTATTTATCTCCAGGTTTAACAACTCGATTTGGGTTGTATTTTTATTCATGATTGAATTGATTTTATCTAATTTCTGAATTCTTTCTGATATATGAAATTTTTATATATTGTTTCTTTTTTGATTTTTTAATAAAAAGTGTTGAAATTTCATTATTTTTCGTTTTTTAACAAGTTTAGAAATATGAAGTTTCAGAAAATTTCAATGTCATTTTTCATTTGAAATTTCAAAAATTTATTGTTTTTTATAACAAAAATCTATGAGTATCTAGAAATTTTCAGATGCGGTCTGATTTTTTCCAGACCGGTAACTTTGCACGGGAAACAATTAGATATTTATTAAACCTCACAATTTTTCTCAGATTGTCCGAAAAAGCTTAAAATACTATAATTTTAAATGTAATTAAATCTCATATTATCTAATCAAGAGTGATACTATTATGCTAATTTTGTGTTCTAATATTTCCAAATTTGTCCAATATTTCAATTATATTTGTAGACTTTGTGGGTCCTAATATTTAGTGTTCAGTTAACTAATTATAACTGCCCTTGTATTAGAAATATAATTGTAAACTCCCTGAATGAAAAAGCTCCAATCATGTAACTTATGATGACGCACTAGGAGAACGAAACTTATACAACTTTGATAAATGAATGGACTTAATTACATTTATTTCTTGACATTTTAAATTAAATTGACCTTATCCAATATGAGTTCAATTGAGTTGAGTAATGTTAAGCAAGTTCCACTCAATAAATATTTTTATTTACATAATTATTTATATCTATCCTATTTATTCATATAGATCCCTAAGCGGAATTTTTTGTCGAATCCAACTTTACATCCCCCAATTCCTATCATCACAGTTTGATTTAATCTGATCTTATTAGTTGTGACAACTGGACAGATGTAATATATAAAAGTGTTAAAAAATTTAAATAATTTAAACGTCAGATTTTTTTTTACAAAAATCTGAATTTTTGAAATTTCCAATTTTCCGATGGCTTACTACTAAACCACATTAAATCCCCATTTAAATTCTCAGGTGCAAATTGCCCATCAAAATTCGGTTGAAAAGCAAGGAAATCTTTTTAATTAAAAGGTCAAAATAGAAATTTGTACGTATTTTTTCTCGTAAATTTAATCAGTTTGCAATATTGCTTGAAATTTTTGACTCTTTGAAAAACGGTTAAAAATGGTGTAGAAATTTTTGTTTTAACACGATCTTTTTTAGTGTGTATATTTTTATGTCTTATACAATAATTTAAAGGGGAATTTATTTCAAAATTAGCGGTAGTTAATATTAAATAAAAGAAGGCATTCATTTATTTGGTGAATAGTAATTAAAATTCTTACATGCGTCATACTTAGGCAAATAGTCTCACACGTTTTTTTGTATCTCGACTAAAGTTAACCTTTTATTTATGTAACAAACTACCAAAACAGATTATAAATAACTTGAATAATAATCCTGTAATAAATATTTCTATTTTTAAACAAGTTTGATCAAAAGAGAACATTAGCTTTAAGGTTTAATTTAAGAGTTCAATTGTAATTCAAAAGATACAACCAGAAATTAAATATAAAAACAAAACTACGAAACAAGAGTTTTATAAATTAAAATTTAACGTTCGTTTTAGAAAAATCGATTTTTGAGCTTTAAAAGGTTAAAACAATCAAATATTTGTTTCTGTCCGATTTGGATCGGAAAAGCTGAAATAAAATCGTTGAATTTGTTTCTCCAATGTACTGGAAATTATTTACAATAAAAAATATTTTTGTTTGTTTTGTTTACAATCTATTTACATTTTTCAAGCAATTACTTTTTTTTAATTGTCACCTTCACATTACTCAGAAAAACAAAGCCATTAATAATTCGCAATATTGGAAATGCAATAAATCTATGTATGTAATTAAAAGCCACAAACATAATTAATTATATAGGCCCAAGTGTTTTATGAAGTTTCAAGTTTCCAGAAATATCTATTTTTATTTAACCATAAACTTGAAATAACAGAATTATTGTAAATATTTATGAATAAATACTAATAACAATAACCAATAACAGAAATCTAAATGACCAAAAACAACAAAGAAATTAGCACTGTGGTTGTTTCTTGGTCTAAAGTTTAACTTTTATTTGCGTTTTAAAGGTTAATTAGTTACAAACATGTTTTTATTGTCTTGACAACTTTTTTCAGGCTATTAAAAACGTTTTCAATTTTAAGTGTATAAAAACTAATGTACTAAGTATTATTTTTTCATTTACAATTTTTTTTAAACTGAAGAACTAACTGTTGGTTAAACTCTAAATTATAAATTTTGAAGGTTTTTGGGTTTTTTTGTGGAATTTAAAGATTGCAAAAATTTGCTTAAAATGAAGTTAAAATATGGCACAGTGCCATTTGTGGTAATTGCAGCTTATTTGGTTCTATCATCATCAGGTCTTGCAAATGCGGGGGAGCCAAATCCGAACGCGCATCTTTCAGCGGTAAACTTAAATTAACATGTTGAATTACTTACTATATGTTAATTAATTTATTTCTTTTGATAGGATCAAATAATAGAAAAATGTGGCTACAAGGTTGAGACTCACTACGTGATAACTGAGGACGGCTACAACCTTACTGTTTTCCGTATTCCTCAAAGCCGTAATAATACAAATGCAACCAAAGGAGCCGTCATAGTTCAACATGTATGTATTAATCGTCCAGATAACTCTTTGCTTAAATTCGATCATTTGAGTTTGATTCGTGGTGAATTCGATGTCGAAATGTCTTTAAAATCGTAGCGAGTTAGCATCAATGGTTCTCAACAAAAGTTTATGAATCGATTGCAAATTCTTTGCGAATTATGATAATTCGCTGAAGTCGTTAGGCATTAAAAGCAAATTTTGAGGACATTCCGAAATCGAATTTATTGCGAATTAAAACCGAATAAACAAAATTAAGCTTATCGTCCTAGTTTAGAATTTCTAGAGATAATTCTATGATTATTTTCACGGCAAATTTCAACGTAGATTGGCCTAAATATTTAATGACATGTATTTTTTTACAGGGATTTATCTGCTCGGCTAACGATTGGGTTTTAAACCCTTGTAACAATACTCTTTGTAAGTTTACCCCATTCATAAAAAAATTGAAATTGGTTTTTTTTAAAAATTGGTATAATTTTAGCTCTGCAATTGGCGGACGAAGGGTATGATGTATTCCTTACAAATATAAGGGGGAATAATTATTCTGCAAATAATCCAACGACTAATGGACTTACTCCTGACCACATTCCATATTGGAACTTTAGGTTCGTTTCAACTTAATTCTACATTAATCAGTCGTCCATATTCAAACTAATTGTGTCAAAGATTGCCGTTTTGTTATTTTGCTCGATTGGAGCAAATTCATGAATTTTTACCTCGTTTATTCTAACGTGACTGTGAGTAATTAGCACGTACTAATATTTCCAAAAAATTTGTTACTAAAATATATATTTTTCTTCTTCAAATGTTAAGAGCTTTAGCAATCGAGATAATTAAATCCCATGTTGTTCTTACGGCTCACGTCACTTTTCCGTTCCGACACAAATTAAGTTGATTCTGAACCATAGTGCTCTGAGCTCAAAATATATAGCGGTCCCCAATTACAAACATATTGCGGATCAAAATACTCCGTCAAATTTTGGCGAGAATTTTTGAGCTCAATGGACATAGAGTATGTATACGTTTCACAATTACTTTTGCAGTGCCAATGAAATGGGATTATACGATGTGCCAGCGTTTATTGACTTTGCTTTGGAGTTAACAGCAACAGAGCAGCTATTCTGGATTGGCCATTCCATGGGTAAACTTATTGAACTAACATTTATTTTTTAAAAAAAAAATAGATTTGAAAACCAAGTAAGTTAGTTTTCTATTAGTTGAAACACTTCAACTCCAGAATTTCGAACGGATAGGGAAATTTTTGGAGCAAATTGGAATTTTTTTTGGGTATTGACATTCTTTATTTACTTTTTGGGGCGATTTGAATAAAAATTAGATGAAATGGAGAATTTTGAAAGAACAATATTTTTTTCTATTAACTTTTTGATATGGTGATTTTGGAAACTGAACTCGCCAATTTCTAAAATTTTGCAGGAACAACAATGTTCTACATTTGTATGGCTGAGCTTCCTGAATACAATTCAAAGATCAAAGGAATGTTTTCATTAGCCCCAGTGGCTTTTAACGGAAATGTAACTTCACCGCTTATCCTAGCCCTAAGGCTTTTGAATAATAATTTATTTTACGTAAGATCTTCTCATCCTTATTATAAAATGAGTGAGGTTAACTTGTTAATTTTTCTTATTTTTTTAATTTAATTTGACAGAACATCGAAACATTCCTTGGTCAAGGTCAACTATTCCCTGCTCAATTGCTTGGCTTGGCACACCAGTTACTCCCCGGATTCTGTGTTGGACTGCTGGACATTATTTGCGAAAACGTCATGTTTATCATTGGTGGATATGACCCTGATCAACAAACACCGGTAATTTTTTTTTTTTTGCGGATTTCTGATAGTTGGTCTGACTGCATTTAAAATAACATTTGTAAAATGATACTTGCATATGTATGTTTTAGGGCGAGAATTCTAACATTGTGGGACACACTCCGTCAAACGCATCAGTGAGATCGTTGCAGCATTCTTCGCAATCGGCCCAGAATGGCCAGCCATTCTTCGGGTAAGGATTTATTATAACTTACCTCTAAAACAAATCAATGCACCTCTAACCAATAAAAAAAACTCTATATTGAAATTCTTGTTTTCATCTAAAATTAGAGGCCCCTATTTCCCTCTAAAAACGGGGCCGATACCCGCACAAATTAACAATACCCAATTTAGGTAGGAGGTACCATTATTTCGTCTTTTCTCTGGTACTACTTACCTGGATTTTTTTCCTTTTAAAGCATTTGTCTTTTGTTTATCATCTATTATCTTTAAAATTGTTGAGGACTTTATAATCTAAAAATGAACCGTTATGGTACATTGCATTGTAGTTCTGACCCTGAGTGTCACAATTAAGACAGAAAATAGGATTCCAGACGAAAGTTTTTAAATAGATTAAAACAATAAAATTCAATGATTTGAAATTTGCAAAAGCCTAAATATCTAGTCTCAATAAATTAGACTGAATTGGTAAATTTAATTCTTACAGGAAGTTCGATTATGGTCCGAGTGGCAATTTAATCGCTTATAATCAAACGACCCCGCCGGCATATAACCTGAGTGCTATTACCGCGCCGATCTATTTGTACTGGGGGCGTCATGATACACTTGCTACGGAAAAGGTATTGAAGTTTATTTAATTTAAGGAATTTTTAGGAACAAAGGGGTGAAAATGCGAATTTAGATTTTTGAATTTAAATATAAAAAAAACAGTTTGTGATTGAAGCTTATGATCAGTTGTTGTTGCTTTCGAAACAATTCACGGCGTCCGTCTAAGTAGCGAATTGTCTCTAAACTAAAAAAAATCAACCATTTGTATCTGATTGATTTTTTTTGTTAATTCAAAATATTAATTTGTAGCAAATTTTGTAACAAAAAATTCTAGATTTTAAAGTTTTTTTCTTCTTTTGAATAAAGGATGTAGCCCTACTGAATTCGAGACTTCCCGCGGGAACTGTGAAAGCATTCGAGCCCGTACCTTTTCCGTACTGGAACCATCTAGACTTTACCTACGGGAAGGATGCAACGACATACATTTACAATACAGTCGTTGCTGAAATGAATAAGCTTTAAGATTTAAACAAAACTCGAATTAATATGTAATAATTTAAAAAATTATTGTCACTCCTTCATTTAAAAAACGTCAGCTTTATTAAACACAAGCGAGCGTTTTCAATAAAATTATACAAATTTGATAAAATGATTTGGCTTAATTACATTTCTCTTTCAAATTTTAAAGATTTTGACTTTGAAAAGTTAGATGAACTATTTTTAACTTTACTGCTTCTATGCCGGTTTTATTTGTAAAGGGGACAAAACGTTTTCAACCCGAATCCAATTTTGGGTAACAAACATTGCCTCTTTTCGGTTCAATTTGTTGATGCGTGTACAACTTTTCAGGAAAAATCCAATGTCGGCCAAAAAAATTGCCCATCAAATTAGGGTCTCTGGTTCAAACCCGGGTTGGTTGCTAATCTTTCTATTTTTTGCTGCTTTTTTATCCAATATATAATGTATGAACGATCAA
The DNA here is from genome assembly GCA_034698485.1 of Vertagopus arboreus. Taxonomy (NCBI): domain Eukaryota; kingdom Metazoa; phylum Arthropoda; class Collembola; order Entomobryomorpha; family Isotomidae; genus Vertagopus; species Vertagopus arboreus. The sequence goes on from JAQGBQ010000737.1 coordinate 11,913, forward strand.
AAGTGTAGTAAATGACATAAAAACGCATAACAAACATTAAATGTATATTTAAATTCAATATTGCATACAGAAACAAATTACAGATTCCTAGCCTGAAGTCATTTTTGAAACGCTTTACTTCAAATTCAATCCCTATTTGAACAGTTGGGAAATTTTCAGCGAAATCCTTTGCAAAATTAGTGTCCACTATCTAGATTGATGAATATAAAAAATAATGTCAAACAGTACTGAATTTGTGAATGACTAATTTAGATCTAGGCAAAAGATTAATTTACATAATTTAATCCTTTACCTTAAATACAAAAAATTAGTACAAATTACAAATCAGCTAGTACAATTCCCCCCTAAAACATCTATCTTATTTACATCTGGAAAAAAACAAACAAAATACATTATTAATCAACATTAGCTCGTGGAAAGAATGAAGGATCTCACCCGGTGGTCTTATACAGTACAAAATGTCTTAAGAAAATAACTAATTTCATGTCTTCTTTATCCTCGTGTTAATATTTGGAGCAGGATAATAATTATAAAGATATTACAACGAATTAAATCCAACTTAAACTTACAATTAAATGTATATATTAGAACGAAACAGTGTAGGAATCGTTGCATGTTCAAAGCGAATTCGCAACATGAATCAATGTTAGTTGATTTGATTTTTTTAAAAGTTACTTTCTCAGTCATTTTTAAAAAAAATGATAATTATATATTAGAAAGCAGGGTAACTTTAATTGTTAAAGAACAGAAATGTTATAACTTCAATATTTTACAAATCACATCAATTGCATGAATTATTTGTATGATTTAATACTTTAATTTATATGAGTTTTAAAAGAGGGAAAGATTGTCGAATTTTTATGCTGGCTATAATAGTGAAATTAAACGGATTTTTAAAATAAAATAATTTTAATTTTCGAGTATTAAGTTTATAAATAAATGCGGAGTCTGAATTTTTTCCAAAAATAAAAACTTAATTACGGAATTTAAATTTGAACTTGCTAAGGAAATCCTTTCAGTGGTAGAGCACCTAACCGGCAATTTGAGGTCAGGGGTTCCATTCCCTTATAAGCCAAATTGTCATTCTTTGCAAAAGTCAAGATTCTGTATTTATTCCTAAAATAAAAAATAAAATAAACGAAATAAAACAATGTGCATCTTTATTTAAATATTAAATGAATCATGAAACAAAGCTAAACAAAAACGACAAGGTTATTCAACACTACATATTAAACTATTAAAATTAATCAAGTCTTTCCTATAATTATTTCTGATAGCATGTACAAATCTCTTATCTACATATATGTATTCCACGAAGATTATAATTGTTCCGATGAAGGAAAACAGTTTGTCAGAGAATTTCCTTCAGTTCAGTTCTGCTTTTTTCAAACTTAAATAAATTTTGTCTGTCTACTTTAGAGTTGTGTTTTAAAGCTAAATATTTATATTTTCGAAATTAAATTCTTCGAAATTATGGCCACTGTGTCTACTAATGTTGTCAGTAGTGACGATTGTATTTGGTTCATCGTTCGATAAAGATCTTACCCTAACTTTTGATCAAAAAAGGGCATTAGATAAAGTAAGCTAATTTGACTCTTAGATTTGAATTCGTTTTGGTTACATTTAATGCATTTTATCAAATGAAATTCAACGTAAAAAAAGTAAAATATCATGTAATTTTATATTCTCAAATTTGTTCAAAAAATTTTTTAAAATATAAATCACAATATTTTTAATCGAAAAATTAAAAATTTTGGAAATATAAACTGAAATATCTTTAAAGGGCTTAAAACATGAAAAACACTGCAAACTTCAAGACTATTTTTCTTTATTTCAAATTTTTCACTGGCCTTTGAGGAAAAAACCTTTTTATGTTTGTGTTTTTTTTTGTTAAAAAAATGAACAACAATTTTATTCTTAGTTTGGTGAAATTATGAGACCTAAAGTACCGCATGACTGGATGAAAAAAGAAATCTATCTTGTTCGATGGTTAAGAGGTATAGTTTTTTAAATTAATTACAGTTTTTAATTTTTTATATTAAAAAAATAAATTACGTAAGGACCCCGCACAAAGTAGACGGGTTTTGGCTTTCGATGGATTTTTCTAATTTTTTTATATGATGTCCGAAGCATTATTGTCATCATTTTTTAGTATTGCGCCAACTTCCTAACTTGACCCCTGTGACCTCTAAAAAAAGTCACAAGGTCACCAAAAAACAAAATTTTTTTGCTCTAACCCACACATATGATATACCAAAAAATCCGATATTTTTCACTGAGATATAAAAACCTATATACTTGACCTCTGTGACCTAAGGGTAAAGCGCTAGGTCAAAAAAACAACAAAAAAAAGTTTTTTTTAGTTCCTTCAGCTTCCGTAGATATCGCCACCGGTCCACAAAATATTTCATTACCAATTTTTTGGTATATTATATGTGGATTTTGGTGACCTTTTGACATTTTAGAGGTCACAGGAGTCAAGTTAGGAAGTTGACGCAATACTAAAAAATGATGACAATAATGTTACGGACATCATATAAAAAAATTAGAAAAATCCATCGAAAGCCAAAACCCGTCTACTTTGTGCGGGGTCCTTTTGTAAATTTTTACGAGTATTTTAATTATGGATCAAATAATATGAATATAGCTCGAGATTTTAACCTGCAACAAGCAGAAAGGATGCTTCTAGATGTAAGCGAATTTAATTCAAAATGCTTCTAAAGTTTAACAGTTTTTAAGTAACTTTTCTGATTTATAAGATTATTTTTTTAGAATTTGAAATGGAGACAGGATAATAAAATGGATGAGATTTTAAACGAAGACTTTTCAGATGTAGAAAAGGATTACAAATATTGGATATCTGGAGTTGATCGAGAAGGAAAACCAGGTGTGAAATTATATTTAATTTTTATTTTAAAAAAAAAAACTTAAAATTATAGCTTTAATTTAGAGATGTTTATGGCTATGAAGCGTGTATACTAATTTGTGTAAGCTGGAAAATGCTAAATATTTTATTCAGATTTTAAGGCCAAGTTTAAGTTATCATCAAAAATGCATCGCATTAGGGTTGTTCATAAATTACATTCTGAGAAATTAGAAATAATTCAATTTTGAACCAAAAAATATTTAAAATTAAAAATTAAAAATTAAAATATCAAAAATTAAAAATTATAAATTTTTTCTTGCTTGAAAACGGCAGATTTTGAAAAACTTTTTTTCTAAAACTTAGCCTACTCAGAATAATACACACGCTGGCTGACCAGGAACGTCTCTGCGGCAAAGTCACTTTATGTGAATTCCCTTGTTGTCTGTCTGTCCGTCTGGTTTCCGTAAACGACGCGTGATTTAAAAGATGTTCTGTATTTTAGTTGCATATTGTAATTTTGGAGATTGGAACCTCAGGAAATCAGTATTAGCAGGAACTCTTGCAAGAGGTCTTCGATATTTGGACAGATACTTGGAGGAAATTACAACTCTTGTTCGAAAAATGCAAGAGGAAGGGAAAAATGTAACGCAGTATTCATTTGTACTAAATATGCAAGGTAACATTGAACATTACCTTTATTATTTTACCAGTATCAAAACATCATATAAATTATAAATACAACGAATCTGTTTTCCATAGGTGTAAATGTTATCGAGCACGTCTGTGCACAATGTAAGTAGTTGTAAACATAAATACCAGTGTGGTGAACATACTAACCATTAAAATATATTTAGCTAGACCAGGGTGCGCCCATTTACGCCAAAAAAATGTATATCTTCTACGGGGCTTGTTTGCATTTTCCCCCTTTAAAATTTAATTGTATTTGTTCGTAACCTAGGTGATTTTTTAAAAAATTAAATTTTTAAGGGACAAAATGCAAACAAGTCCCGTAGAAAATATAATTTTTTTTGGCGTAAATGGGCTCACTCTGGTCTAGCTAAATATATTTTAATGGTTGCTTTGTTCACCACACTGACAAATACTAAACTAATTGCCCTAAAAACCATTAAAAATCTAATCTATGATTACACGAATAATCAGGCCTTCCAGGTTACTTGTCTTTTGTTACAACGTACGAAAGCCGATACCCTGGGATGGCAGGAGACTACTTTCTTGTAAATAGTAAGAAGTTGTTATTTTATTCACCAATATTCTCCAAATCAAACATGCCCCGCACTGTACTGCCTGTATATTAATCTGCGTAGGCTAGCTTGAAAAATAGCACTTTTTAAACCATCTTTCTACCAGCAAAAGAAAAGGTGCATTATTGAAATATAATTAGTTTTTTTTAATTCTCGTTTTTCAATTACTATTTTTTAGTTCAAAATTTGAATTTATGATTTGTCAGATTTTAAACTAATTTTATTTTGAACTGGAGAAGCGTCTTGTACTTTTGATAGATCAACTAATTGAAAGGGCTATTCAGATTTTTTTTTTAATTTAAAAAATTGTTTTCGCCCGTTCAAAATGACGGGGTTTAAATTTTTGAAGTTAACTATTCAATTTGTGAATGACCCTTGATCAGCTGAAAATTTAAAAATTCCAAAATTTCAGTTTTTTTTCTGAATTTTCCAGCCTACACAGATTAGTACATAGGCAATCATACGCCGCCCATCTTTGCTCACCGTATCAATTAAATATTTATAAATTGTTAAGGGTATTTTTTAAATTTTAGCGCCGAGACTATTTGAAGTGGTGCTTAATGCTGCAAGAATAGTTATGAGCCAGGCCACCAGAGATGCAATGAAGGTGTATGGCACGAACAGACGAGAGTGGGAGCCGATTTTATTCTCAGCTATTTCAAGGGATCAACTACCTAGAGAAGTTGGTGGTACACGAATTTATACTGATGATGTGATAGGAAATGAGACTCCTATGGATCTAAACTCACTCTTTCTGAAGTACCAATTCTCAAATGATATGCACAACTACTATCTAAATACCCGGGTAGTATAATAATAATTGATTACCTTGTTGCTGATCCACTGACTACG